>JAADYI010000084.1:0-33787 GCA_023338185.1 Lagenidium sp. CBS 127285
CAAGTCACGATTGGCCAATCAGATATTGAGTTGAACTTCGGAAACTTATGTACCCAACTTGGGAGTTATTATTTTCCGGATAACATGATTACAGCCAATAAAATGTATTGACAAAAGTGGAAAATGGTCAGATGCGGCGAAACGATTTGCTGCACCCCAAACGTGTAGAATTTACACGTTTGAGGATCGATATACTTGATATTTGTATGCGATAGTATCCCTGTTTGAAGGAAGGCGTTCTCGAAAGGGTTAAGATAGACTCATTTTTGGTAGAAAAAATTTGAGCGGCAAATTATTTAATATAGACTATCGTTTGCACCAGAGGTGGACGATTCGGTCTACGAAATTTTTCGAAATTTGACTGATTTTGGTTGATTTTTGCTATGCATATGATGCTAGAGACGGGGCTTGTAGGGGTAGAAACTGTACTTAGAAAAAACCCTCGGTCAAAGGTCCGTGTATCTACTACTGATATTATAGGATTAGGTAGGTTAGAAGTCTTGTCGTATTAATAACGTAATACAGGCGTCTTAAACGGAGCCAAAGGAGCGACACACCAGGTACTCCCCCCCCGCCCCCGCTCCTCCCCACACACTCACCACATACTCACAAACTCCACAAATCCACTCCTACTCCACCCACCATGCACTCGACCAATCAAATCTTCTACTGCATGGTCCGAACATGTTGCGCTTTCTCTCAGATTTGCCTTTGTCGAGCCACACAAAGGCAAGGATGAGTCATCCGTTTGAAGAATCAAGCCCACTTGCCCTAATTTCAGCAACTGGAAGTGGGGCTGTTTCCTTGTAACAGTGTTTGGAACTGTAAGCCCCAGTCAACATATCTATCTCACAAACCTGAATAAATTGTGAAATTCGACACGAGATCGCTCTGTTTGAATTTTGCCGCCTTCCACCAGTCATCGTGGTTTCAAGCACATGTTCACTTTTCGATCTTCCAAGTTGGCGACGATCAACGCGCCTGCTGCCACAGTCCCTAGACATCTTGCCTGCCTGCCCATCACCCGCTTGCCTGCTCGCTTGCGACCGGCATACAGCCCACCAATCACCCCCTCGCCCCCTCGCCCGCCTGCCCTCCTCCCTTCCCATGTTCATGGTGCGTGGCGTCACGCAATAATGAGGATATCACCATCGTATTTCTTTGATGTCAGCCACGACACACAACGTGGTTGACGTTGCCGTAGAATTCGTCTAAAAAGACTTCAGGTCTTTTGACGCATGAAACAGGCTGTGTGGACATCGACGCGGTTGGAAAGATTCTTTTGTAGGTAAGCTTCACGAAACGCAGCGATGCTGGGCGAGTCAGCGTTGATATGCAGAAGCTCACCATGGAAATAAGTTTTTGAGGAGCGAAAGCATCGTGCGAACGACGACATCAACTTATGAAGGTTGGCAGCCTCGTCGCAGCCTTTTTTGGGGTGATTGGTTGCCCAGTTGATTCTGGGTAACTATGAAGTCGTGGATTGTTAGTGCTATCAGCTCCAAGTCATAGGAACGCTTTCTTCCCTGAGTTGACTGTAGTGGTGCTGATGACTGCACAAATAAATTCTCAAAGTTCACATATACATACGGATAAACCACAATCGTAAACTTGCCTACGAATTTGGTGCTGGTGTTGGCGTTATAGGCAATCAATGCGCGTGTCACCGACGGCAGTGAGCAGCGGCGACTCTGGGCTACCAATTCATTCGTCTGGAGGCTTTTGAGTCGCCCATCCACGTTCAAACCAGCGAAATCTGCTGGAGTTGACGATAATCTGCTTCTCCAGGGACTGAACTCATGTCATTTGGAAAGCACTTTTGTGCAAATGCGAGATGTCGTGGGAACAAACCCAACGCCAAAATGTAGCCGAGACGCAGCGCCACCCGTCAAGACTGCTCGCGGTTCTATCCGACCTGCGGACCGGTGTTCCTTGTATCATCTATTTTGTCCCTACAATAACACGTATTTCTGTCTGTCCGTCCGCGATTCACTTGTATGCGCTTCGGAGGCACCGAAGTCAGAAATCAACTGTGAACATCAAGAAAACGGCGCTAAAATAGGGGTTGCCAAACCACCCGGAAACCATATTTTTGCGGAGCCAACTTTTGGAATACTCGTCGCTGATTGACTAGCGAATTTTAGGCTTTCTGGGCTGGATTTCGCGCGGTTCATATTCTTCGCTTGCAGTTTCGCGGAGGGGTGAAATGGAAAATTCAGCCTCCGTCGCGACCGTTCTCCAGCGCGTGACGCCGCGTCGTCCTCGTCGAACAAGAAGCGCAGCTCTGCCGCGTGTCGGCGCGCTTGGACGACACTCTTCATGTGGTGAATGGCTTGCTTTCGTTGGGTCCGCCGAGGTATATCGTCTGCACCAGCATGTTGCTCAGTGGTTGCTCGCTCCCTCCATTTGCTGCAGGCGGCAATTTGACGGAAAGAAAGGGAAGACCAGGGGGTGGCCAAACTTTGGTGAATTTGATCGGTCGAAATTTGGTTTGTGCCTCGTGATTGAAAAGAATGTAAATTTGGGGAATTTTCACTATGCGGCCTTCTTTTAGTTTATTTCGAAACGACGCCATCCACTTTCTCATTGAACAACTCCGGAAATTTGGAACAACCTTACAATTGCAACGTCCATTTTCCAACCTGCTGACTAAACGTACCAAGTAGACGTTTTGTAGCCAGTAGCCCTCGAAGAGCCTGTATTGCAAATGCTGAGACGTTTGTCCACACACAAGATGCGTTAGCAGCGTTAATTGCCCGCAGAAGAAGTAAATAGGTAGTAGGGTACGTGTACTGGCTGGGCTTTGGCAGCTGGCTATGAAATGCTGTTGGCTAAGTTTGTATAATGGCTACATTTTGCGGGTCTCTCAGACAAAGGGTGCTCTAACCGCACCGTTTCGTAATAGATTTTAGAGAACGGCGCATAATAGTCCCTCTCTCGGTGAAGTCAGCGGCTGTGGCTGAATTCAATAATAGTGACTCTACTTTGAGAGACGTGAGAAACTCAAAGAAGGGTAGCCGCTGATGGATGTGGGGAGCAAGAATCGGCAAGACGTTCGCAGGTTATACTCATGATGAGATTCTCCATGCACTCGAGCCGTTCCTCGCACCGCCTTGTAGACCGGCATCTTTTCGCTCTTGTAGTCGTTATAGTTCTCTTGCCAGTACGTGATCAAACTACAGGTCTCGTCGTCACTCCAATTCTCGTTTGCCATGTTCGCCTGGTCCCGTTGTGAGGAAATCGAGTACGTTTCGGTGACACGTTGTCATATTTGTCGGCAGCAGCAAGACAGCGCATCAATCGTTTTATGCCACGATTTGCATTTGGCGCTGGTTTCATCGTGAGAGGGACTAATGAAAATTCCCCAAAAGTTGCTGAAATTGATTACGTTGCCTGACGTCAACATAACGCGCCCGTTGCTGCAAGACGGTGGTGCAACATAAAACCTTCCACCTCTGCATCAACCGTCCTGTGGCCCACAGCACGGAACACAATCGGCAGAAAAAGCCAAGATCCGCACCGCTCGTTTCTCGATCGCCGCCGCCGCCGCCGCCGCCATCAGCCCCCACCGACGACGACCATGATGCAGGCCCCCGTGATGGTCCTGAGTACGTGCGCCACTCCCCCCACCCCCTTCCCCCTCGTGCCCCACCATGAGACTCATGCTCGTTGTCGCCGTAGACACCAACACCCGCCGGGAGACTGGCCGAACGGCGCAGTTGGGGAACATCGAAGCCGCAAAGGTGCGTTCGGTCGTGGGTTTCAGAGGGAGATCCCCTGTGAGCGACGACGGAAGGACGGGGACGCTCACGTGCGGTTGCTGCGGTCTCTGTGCAGGCCGTGTCGGACATTGTCCGCACGACGCTCGGGCCGCGGTCGATGCTCAAGATGCTCCTGGACCCCATGGGAGGGATCGTCATGACCAACGACGGCAATGCGATTCTCCGCGAGGTCGACGTATCCCACCCCGCGGCCAAGAGCATGATCGAGCTGAGCCGCGCGCAGGACGAGGAGGTCGGCGATGGCACGACGTCGGTCATCATCCTCGGTGCGTGTCTGTGGCACGGATGGTGGCCGCCCCGGTGCTTATCTTTTGTGAATTGTGTGTGTGTGTGGATTACTCGAATCAGCCGGGGAGCTCTTGGTCGTTGCCGAGCCCTTCCTCTCGCACCAGGTGCACCCGACCGTCATCATCCGCGGCTTCCACCGCGCCCTGGAGGCATCGCTCGCGATCGCCAAGGAGATGGCCCGTGTCATTGACATTCAAAAGCGCGAGGACATGCGCGCGCTCATCCAGTCGTCGGTGGGCACCAAGTTTTCGCCGCGTATCGGGAACCTCGTCAGCGACCTCGCCCTCGAGGCGGTGCTCACGGTCGTCCGCACGACCCCGGGGGGCAAGAAGGAGGTGGATGTCAAGCGCTACGCCAAGGTCGAGAAGATCCCCGGCGGCGAGCTCGAAGACTGCCGCGTGCTCAAGGGTGTCATGTTCAACAAGGACGTGACCCACTCGAAGATGCGCCGTCGCATTGAGAACCCCCGGGTGCTGCTCCTCGATTGCCCCCTTGAGTACAAGAAGGGCGAGAGCCAGACCAACGTTGAGCTGACGAATGACCAGGACTGGAACACTCTCTTGCGCATGGAGGAGGAGTACATTGAGAACCTCTGCGCCCAGGTCGTCGCCATGAAGCCCGACATTGTGATCACCGAGAAGGGGGTCTCCGACCTTGCCCAGCATTACTTTGTCAAGGCCAACATTACTGCTTTCCGTCGCCTCCGGAAGACTGACAACAACCGCGTCGCGCGTGCCACTGGTGCGACCATTGTCAGCCGTGCCGATGAGATCCAAGAATCCGACATTGGTACCAAGTGCGGACTCTTTGAGGTCCGGAAGATTGGCGATGAATATTTTGCGTTTTTCGAGGACTGCAAGGATCCTGGTGCCTGTAGCATCCTCCTGCGCGGTGGGAGCAAGGACGTTCTGAATGAGATTGAGCGCAACCTTCAAGACGCGATGCAGGTCGCGCGCAATGTTGTGTTTGAGCCACTTCTCCTCCCAGGTGGCGGTGCGACGGAGATGCGCATCGCTCACGAGCTCAAGAAGCGAGCTGAGGAAATTGAGGGTGTTGAGCAGTTTCCGTTCCGCGCGGTTGGTGAGGCACTCGAGGTCATTCCCCGGACGCTGTTACAGAACTGTGGTGCGGACGTGGTCCGCGTAATGACTGCGCTTCGGGCAAAGCAGGCTGAGAGTGATGAGTCATATGGCGTCGATGGTGTTACCGGCAAGGTAACCAAGTCATCGGACCTGGGTGTTTGGGAGCCTTTCCAGGTGAAGACTCAGTCGATCAAGACCGCAGTGGAAGCCGCATGCATGCTGTTGCGCATCGACGACATTGTTTCTGGCCTCGCTAAGAAAAAGCACTAAGAGGGAGGGACACGTAGCAGTCGATGAATATGAAAACACGCTGACTTCTTCCGTCAACTGCAAATTGGGATGCGAGTTGATAATATATTGTTGTATCCGCTGTACAATGGAGTTCTTTGCGACCTTGATAGTGAACGGTCGTCAACGAGTGGTCGATCGCGTCCTTTGGGCCAAGAAAGGCGCCGTGAGCAAGCACACGTGAGCGCAACTTGGACAGCCTGGCGGGCACTCTCAACGACACAAACGAACATGGCGATTGATAGGGATATTCGACTCATTCTGGAGCAAGCAAAGACGACCGAACCACCGATTGTGAAGAGCGAAAGCAATACAAGCGACCAGCGCGAAGAGCAGCGCACTGGCGTGACGATACGCGAAGTGTATGATCGTCTCGTTAATGTTCGCGACCAGACCGTAGTCCGAGGCTTTGGGGCCGAAGGCGATGTCGCATTCCCTGAGCTGCTTGCTCTCGTCGGTGAAAGGGCTGTCGCTCAGCAAGATTTCCATGTTGCCGAGCGATGTGTAGGGTGGTTTCTGCGAGATTATTCGATCAAGAATCAGGTAGATGCGTTGTGTCCCCCTCATCGACATCAATTTAGCTGTCTCACTCCTGTCTGCTCCGCAGTTTTTCTGTCGGATCCAGCTCGTTCGCGCGCAATGTGCGTCTCACAATGCCGGCAAAGACACTGGAGCAGTTAAACTGAGGAAAACCCTCAACGCTATCCATTTCGTCACATCAATTCTCCCAATTGCAATGGATGCAAAGCGCCGCCCGCACTACGATTTTCTTATCTACAATAGCTCTGTGACGTATTGGCAAATCGCGCGGAATTTGATGAAGACATCAACGTTCCAGTATCTCACGCCATCCCTGATAACCATAGTCGAAGCTCTCAAACAAGTTGGTGAGAGGGATCTTGCGTGGGTCATCCGCCTCCAATTAGCTCTGGTACACGCGTTTGTTGACGCGAAACAATTTGCTGCGGCTGCCAAAACCATCAACGATGTTGTGGATGTTCAGTTGGCAGCCCTCGAAAACGATCGATCAATCGCAATAAGTGTGGAATTGAAGGCTTTATATGAAGAAGCATTGCGCGTCCAGCTGCATGTTGGTTCATTCAAAGATGCTGAATGCCAAAAGATTATTCCAAACGTTAAGAAATCCATCCCCGCAATCAACAAACGAGCATCGATGCTTACAAAACTGCAAGTGATCAAGTCAGGGGCCTTTGTTGGAAGCTTACAATCTGCACTGGTAGAATTGTTTCAGGAAGCTACAGGGATCACATCATTTGCCGTGGCTGCAACGACTGATGAAGTGATCATTGCTCATATACAAGCACTTGACAACACAAGCGCCCAAGGCATTGATGCGGAGATCGTCGTTGAAGCAGGGATATTCGCCGTCTTCCAACAGGAACTACGCGTTGCACAATGCTGCGATGCCGTGCTTCAAACACGTGGCAAGAGTGTTGGGCCAAAAGTTAGGGTCTTACATCAAGTCCTCCGGGCAGTTTTGACCGTGTTCTCTCCACTCCCTTTAAGCATCCAAAACAACCTCAGTCTCGCGGAACGACATGAAATGATTGTTCGACGTCGAGTAGAAGGTGCAAAAGCACTTGAGCGGGCATTGCTAGCATCTAAGCGTCAACAAGATCCAAATCTCGTTGAAGCGGTTTGTATTTATGCGTGGAATCTGTCCCTCCCTCTACTTCAGCTAAATCTTCGATCTCAAGTATCTCGCCTACTCTCTCTTGCTGCATCGTCACTGGACGAACTACAGTCCATGATTCTTGTTCTCCGGGTTCGGATTATGTTAGAGGTTGGGAAGCTTGAAATGGCGTCAGAGTTTATACAGAAAGCCCATGCAAGTGTGAGTGCAGCACTTCAGCTGGACTATGGCAACATTATTTCTTCTGCTGGTGTACTTACATTGGATGAACTGACAAAAAATGAGGCAAAATGGGCTCGTCGTGCTGTCGACGTCCACTTATACCCCCTCAAACAGTTGCTTGACTATCGTCTGTCAGTAGAAGATCCGACGACAGTTGATGAACATTTGTTATCCATAATGGACCAAGTGCGAGACGTCAAGGACTCATATCAGCGCCGATGTCTGTTGGAGCGCGCGACAGTGATAATGGAGCAGGCCCTTCAAGAATATCCCCCATCTGAAGCACTACCCGATTCCTCGTTGACATTGCTATTGCACATGGACAGTCTCAGTTCCCTCGTGTGGAGTCGATTTCGTGATGGGTCAGCTGCGAAGATGCTGGTGACAAGGGCCCTTGGTGTATTCTTCAGCGGTGACAGCCGCCGTAACTTGAGCGAAGAGAGCGCATTCTATGACAAAAGCGTAATGGTTATCGAGGTGAACATGCGGATGCGTCTAATTGAAATAATGTCTGGTGACCTCATGGATCGAGCAAAGAAATATCAGGCTGTGTTGAAGGAGACAAACATTAGGGCTTCGAAAAGGACAAGAGAACGTGGCACGGGTGAGAGCAGCAAGGGAGCACACCATAGTTCAAGTGACGATTTCGACGACTTGACGAACCTGAACCTACCACATGGTAGTTTCGCGCTGGGGCTGCTGCTGCCCTTGCCGTCGCACAGCGTAGATACGAGAATACATTCAGCGCTGAGTGAATCACAGGTTGAGGAAATCCGACAACGACAGGCAACCATCGAGGAAGCCTTGCTGTCCCTAAAGAAAAGTGTACTACAGGAATTTTCTCTGGCGCTGCATGCTTCCGCTCGTGTTGGGTGGAGTTACGTTGTTGAGAACACGTCGATATATTTGTGGAACTACCACTTCCAAGTATTCAGATTACTGCTTGAGCCTCCAACAAGGCCACACGAAAAACGACTATCGGTGACTGCAATAATGACCGAGTGCATTGCTGCGATGGAATCTGCGCTCGCAGCTGTGGAAGGATTGAATTCTGGAAAGACGAACGTCGACCTCATTGCAAGCCTTTGCTTTGGTCTCGCACTGGCGTATGAGAAAATGGGAAAACTCGATAAAGCCTCCGCACTAGCAGATTCGTTCTTGAAGCGCAAGACTGATCACGATGAGCGAGATGGCCCTCCGCTAGTTGCCTTACTTCATTTGAAGCGGTGTGCTGAACTGAAAATCAGATGTCAACTGCAGCAGAACGTAAAAGATATTCATCTTGTGGAAATCCTGCCAGAACTAAAAATTGTCTCTCTGTTAGAAAGCATGGAGTGGTCACTGCAGCAGTCAAGTGGTGCACTACCCCCTCCACAGCAAGCCGCAATGATGGACAAAGCACAAGGATTTTATCAAAAAGCGCTTTCTGCTTGGCAATCAGTTGCCAGCGAAGTGTTGACGTGTCTTCAAGACAAGTCGGTACTAGTTGAAAACCAACAGCAACGTATCGAGGTTTTCGCGGAAATATGGGTTCGGTTGGGGTGTGGTGCGCTTCGGCTTCAACAGGCAAAGGTAGCTATTGATTGTGGTGATCGCGCGTTGCAGTTGATCACGGTCTGTGTCCCCGACGAAGTATCCCAACGAACTTGGTTTGTTGACAATACCTGGAAATGGCTCTCAACCGGTTCCCTACTTTGTGGACGGTCTGTGCTGACTCTATTAAGCGGAGAATCAGCAGCATGGAGCTTAATCGATTTAGCACTGCAGTATTTCGTGTCAGCTGCAGAATTCGCAACGCGCATAGGGGCAGCAGGTCTTGTACATAAGGCTGCAGAAGGAGCATGGAATGCTATTGTCATGGCCATAAGGGCAGTTGAAGAGGAGAAATCTGCCGGCGAGGGGATTGACGAAAGGAATACATCAACTGGGGAAGTATGGCAGCCAGTAGTTGCTCATTTGAGCTCGCTCGTGCTCAGTATGCAACATCCGCAAGTGGAACATTCAGAATTAAAGTTCTTCGGAGCTTTTGTTTTGCTTTGCCTCGATATATGTGAATTAGCTCAAGATTGGAACGCACTAATCTCAATTGCCGACAATATCATGCTTCGTGCTTCGGAGGGTAGTTGCATATCTGTGCCACCGGATATTCTCAAAGATATTGCGACAGCTCATGCTATCGCCAGTGCAAAAACTGCTAAGGTCGGGTCAGGTGCCTCGAATGCAACTGGAATTCCAAAGAACTCCAATGATCCATATGTACAAGCAAGAATTCTGAAACGCATTGCGTTTTCATCGTCTCAGAATCCCCCAGCCCAGTTAAAGTCTTTATCAGGAGCGCACAAGGAACTTGATGGGACCACGGAAGAGCAAGCACTGCTCATGTTGGACATGGCGGAATGGTATTTCTCGAATCACTTTCCACATCAAGATTTCGAGGCACAACTAAATGTTGCGCACAGCGTACTTCTCCGTGGATGCACTGTCAAACATACCGGTATCGTGAACTATAATGATGGGGCGACTCGGCAAGATGCTTCATCATCGGACAGGAGTATGACAGTGCTCGATCAAAACGAAAGATATTCCCAGTTATGGTACTTGGAAAAGCTTTTGCGCTTGTCGATCATGCGGTTAGTTGCCGCGAGATCTATGCCCCAGAGGTGGGAACACATTCGAGCGGCACAAGACTTCGTGTTTGGGGCGTGGAAGAATATAGTAGATGCTGCAAATGAATCTGATCTACGCGAGCGATATGCCCAAGCGCACACAGAAGGAGTAGCTTACGGAGAATGGGTGGTTGACAAGCAACCAAAATTCGCTACTCCCAATATCATGTCTGTTGGTGGATGGATTGCATTTTATCAACAGATTACAACAAGCCCGACCAGTCGATTCTATATGCAGTGGATCACTCCACTCCGAACAGCGCTGACAAGCAACCCAAACACACTCTATATCAGCCATGTCGTCCTGACTTTGAGCTACTTGGAGTATTTGATTGAACACCTTCAAGATCTACGCGCATATCACCTATTGCTCCCTGTCATTTGCCTTTATCAAATACTCTACTTTGCTTATTGCCCCCAGAAATCCAAGACTGTCGAAGTATGGATCGAACTGACACTGTACGATGCCCTGGAGCATCTCAATCTCCCAATGCTTAGTGTCCCACTCCAAAACGCCCTCGAGATCTTGCAGGCGTGTCCCAACATAGTTTTGAAAGAGCTCCAGCAGCACATTGATCAAGCTTGGACAGCCCATGGTGCGGCTTCTGATTCTCCGTTTGGGCGTCGACGCGCAGTCGTACAGGTCATGCAACTTGACGTAACCATTAAAGCACACCAGGCTGTGGGTCTCCTCCTCAAGTACGGCTATGTGCACCAGGGAAAGCTCTTGTTGACGATGATTGACAGTACATCGAATCTGCGAGGTCAGTTGACTTCTGATGCAATGACCGAATCAAGTCGCCTTTGGGCGATGGCACATGAGATAGAAGGACGCTACGACGAGGCCCTCACTCACCTAGACCGCATTGTTGCTGTCAATTTGCTCAGTGCTCGAAGTCTTGTTGATGCTAGTTGGATGCGAAGTGGCCTGATCAGGGACAAGAAAAATGCTATGGAACAGCTGCTCTCAGCAGAGCGTAAAGTTGCTGGACTTCTCCTAAAGGTTACTCGATCACCACTTTTGAATTCCGAGACACTGGCAGTGACCAAGTACCTCGCATCTATGTCGTCGGCCGCGACACAGATGGACTTGGATCTTATAATGGCTCTTGCGGAGCTGAAAATGAAGCGGGGATCCTTGATTCTTACGTCGGGCACAACTTCCGAGAATATTGCACTTGCTCAAGCATTAACTGTATTTCGCGAAGGAGTGGAACTACTCGCGATGGTTGGCTCAAAAATCAGACGTGCAGACGCTTGCATCGCGTTCAGTAAACTTCTATTGGAAATGTCGTTGACGCGAAGGCAGCAAGATTGGTCCCTTTACACATTGGAAGCTCGATCTTTGGTGCTGTTGTCCCTTAATCTTCTCGAGGAAGTAAATGCCAGCCTATTCGAACCCGACGCTGCTCCCTATCAAGAAGCAAACGAATTCATTATCCCTCTCCATGCCGATATCGCGGATGTAAAGCTGTTGATCACCACCATTGAGCTGCGTCTAGAGGAGAGCGCATCCATTATTCGGCAGGAGCAAATGACTTGGTACAACCATGACCAAATTTCGAGACAGACGATAGTCCAAAAGTGGCTAGACGAAACCGGACAGAAAGTGTCACTGGAACGGCCTGGGAGCATATCCCGAGCGTTTGCACTCGCAATGTCGGCGAAAATGATGCTCAGTCGCTGGTCAGATTGTCGAGAGAGTATGCTGGTCGCCCAGGTCCTCGAGATTCGGTGCGACCGATTGAGATTGTACCACAGTGCAGATGGCACATCAAAGTCGTCCTTACTGAGTGCTCTGTGGACAAATTTCTCGGCTGATGGGGCCAAGATGTCTTGGGTGTGTGCTGCCAACCATGAATTATCTCTCACGACAACGGATGGCTTTCCCCAAAACGTGTCGACGAGCGACACGAGCCATCTCGACAAGATGGATCACCTCCGTAATGAGCTAGAAACCCACTTGAAGTCGGCCATTGACCGCCGCTTCGGCCACGTTCTCCAACTGTGCGCGTACGAGCTCGTTCAAGTCTGCGGCTGCCGGCGTCCATGGGATGCCATTCGGCACTTGCTCTTGTATCAAAGCGTTGTGGTCCGCGATAGGCATGTCCCGGAGATTCTCGAGCAGTGCCTTGCTCCGACACACGCGACCGCTCTCCACCTTCGGCGCCACGCAGCTCTCCGACAGATCCACTACAACCCCGAGCGAAACAGTCTGCCCTTTCAGCTCTCGCAGCTCTTTCTCGATCAACAGTCTGAAATTGCCAAGCGCATGACTGTGAACGTGGCCGTGGACACCGTCCTCGCCGGTCTCCCACCGACTCTACGTGTCATGTCCTTGCAACTGTCGCCTGATCAGTGCTTCCTCTATGTGTGCATCGCTGGCCATGCGGACAAAGCCCACGCCGTGGCACGGATGGAGTGGACCGAGACCAAGATGTCTCTCCTCGTGAGCTTGACCCAGCGAATTCGCACCTGGCGGCAGGAGATGACCAAGACGCTACTGGCGGCGGAAGAGCAGCAGCCCACGGGACAAGATGCCCACGAGTTCCACCCTCCAGAGAGTAGTTCCAGCGCCACTTCGACGGAGGCATCGGTGGATGAGGCGGCCGACGATACCGTTGAAGCGGATTTTGTGGCCATCGTCGAGGGGATGGTCGACTTGTTTTCCCCCATCTTTGATCACCCGGCGTTGCGCTCTGTCCTCGAGACCGAGTTGCACGGCTCGACTTTGATCCTCCTCCCAGATCGGGTGTTGAGCATATTGCCCCTCGAGGCGCTACCGGCGTTGGGCCGCTCCGAGGCCATCGCCCGGGATCTGAGCCTCCACCTCCTGCACCACCGGCTCCAGGCGGTTCGAACGCACCCGTTCCGCCGCGATGACATGCGGGTCCTCGTGGATCCGCGCAAGGAGGACGAGGGCCTCGGTGACCAGACTCTTTCGACCATCGTCCTGAGCCACACCCGCAAGGCCGGTGCAGCCCTGAGCACGTGGAAGGACGCGGTCGAGCACGGGCAGCTACCGACCCCGACAGACTGGCAGCAGGCCATGCTCGGTCGACGCGCCGGGGGGATCCTGTACGCCGGGCCCAATCGGGCCTTGGGCTCTGGGATCGCGCTCTCGGCGCTCGCGGGGATGAGCCTCGGGACCGCGTGCTATGCTCTCGTGCTACTCGACCGCGCCGAGAACACCACGAGTGCCCGCCGGCAGAGCAAACTCGACAGTGACAAGCCCCCGGGCGAGCGGGAGCTCGAGGAGGACCCGTACCGCTGCGCGTTGCTCTGCGCGCTCTGCGGGATCAACGTGCTCGTGCTGAACCAGTGGACCATGACGTTCCACAGTACCCGCCGCCTGGCGAATGCCCTACTCACGGGCCTCGGCCGCGGGCAGTCCCTCGCTAAGGCCATCCGCAAGGCCCACGAGGCCAGCGCCCCGGTGCTCCCGGCCACCGCCAAGCGCCCGGGCAAGTACCGTCTCAAGGCCCGCATCCGCTACAGCCCGGTGGTCTTTGGCCTTGGGCACCTGACGTTTAAAGACTAACGGAAATTTAGCTTAGCTCGACCCAAATGTACACATCGTATGCGTGCAAAAACAAAAAGATCACAACGCTCACTCATGGACCCGCGTGGGGTGTTCGCTGCGGCTCTCGGGATCCGCCTCGCGCTGATCCTCTATGGGGCATTTCAAGATGAGTACCTCCCGGTCAAGTATACGGACGTCGACTACGACGTCTACACGGACGCCGCGCGCGAAGTTGCCCAGGGAAACTCGCCGTTTGACCGCACCACGTACCGCTACACGCCGCTGCTGTGAGTTCGATGAACGAGCCGCGAGGTGGTTCTTGTTGGTGGGGGCTTCTAACCTGGAGCCGGTTGTCGTCGGACAGCGCCTACATGTTGCTCCCCAACATTTACGTCCACGAGGTCTTTGGGAAGCTCCTCTTTGTTGCCGCCGACCTCATCGCTGGGTACTTGCTGGTGGCGATTCTGCGCCTCCGAGGACTCCCAACAGAGCGTACGTGGCGTGTTCTGCCCGGCTGGCCGCTCGTTTTCACTTTTTTATCGCATTGAATCGGGTCCGGCAGGCGCAGTGCGGTATGCCGCTGTGTGGCTCTTTCACCCATTCTCGATCAACATTTCAACGAGAGGAAACGCCGACTCGATCGTCGTCCTCCTCGTACTCCTCTCCATGCTATTGATCATGCGCAAGCGCGTTGTCCTAGCTGCTCTCGCGTACGTGGTATCTTGCTTGATCGCATGATGACAAAGCCTCGAAAGTTTGTTGACGATTTTTCTTGCTTCGTCAGGTATGGGGCCGCTGTGCACTTCAAAATCTACCCAATCGTATATGCGCTCGCATTTCTGGTGGTATGCGACTTTGTGGTGGGAGAAAGAATGGAGAAGACGACTCTGATGGAGATACTGGATTGTCACAGCTCCTTGATGAGAACTTCGACACTGCCACCGCAAAGTGGAGGATGTCTTGTCAGTCATCTTTCTGCTGCTGGGTCCGACTTCGCGGTTACCTAAACAAGGATCGCGTCGTATTTGGAGCTGTTAGTGGTGGGCTGTTTCTCGCTTTGATTGGTGTCTTCTATCATTTGTGAGTCGAAGCGTGGTCGGATAGACGTGCTATGAAATCATTCGAACCTCACACACTGATCACAATTTGTGCGATATTACGGCAGGTACGGCTTTCAATTTTTGTACGAAGCGTACTTGTATCATTTCACTCGAACCGACAATCGACACAATTTCTCGGTCTACTTCTACGATCTCTATCTCCGGTACGAAAAGAACCGCACCCATTATCGTAGGAGGGGAGTTGAGTCGCTTGGCGATGCCCGTGATGCAGGTACAACACGCCTTCTGGATTTGGAGTTGGGCTCTTGGCATTTCTTCCCCAGTTGTTGTCACTCATCACGCTCTCCGTCGTCTATGGTCGCGACTTGAGTTTCGCCTTGTTTGCTCTCACTATGGTGTTCGTCATCTTCAACAAGGTTTGCACTGCTCAAGTGAGGATATATCTCCCAGCGGATCGTCATGCTTGTAAAAGAATCAGCTGACGCGCTCTCTGCAGTATTTTCTCTGGTACACAGTCTTTCTCCCGCTTATCTTCCCAACTACGAGTCTTCGTTTCAGTGGAAAGGGACTTGCCATGGTCGTTGTCTGGTTCACCAGCGAGGTAGGTCCTCGTTTGTCTTTGGCAATGGCTTCACTGACATACTGAAAACGCCATGAAGCTTCATTGGTTGTTTTGGGCATTTCACCTAGAGATGAAGGGACAGAATACGTTTCTGCCGCTGTGGATTGCAGGGCTGCTGTTTTTCTCTGTGAACGTCGGCATCCTTGCAACAATCATGAAGCATCACGCTTTCGCACCGACGTTTCACAACGGCAAGGTCCTGCGTCTTGTGTCCGACGACAACGCAAAATCAGAATAGTCGCCCGTTGTCTGGACTCCAGACCCGTTGCATTCGTGTTGAAATCGTCCAGACTCTGGATAAGGTGCTTCGCAACCACAAGCGTCATGTGGATGCAATGAGGCCTGCGTGACTTGCACTAGTCACAATCGAGCGCGTGCTAGTCACGCCGAGTCCTCATTTGCATCCAAGCGAAGCTTGTGGTTGCGAACCACCTCGTCTGCAATTGCATTGGCCTCTTTCACAGCGTTCTCGTAGCACTCTTTCTTGTCGTGTGTTGCCAAACACTGGATGGCAACGTGGTGGGCCTCATCAAATCCGCACATAGCAAAGATCTTGCTGAGGAACGGCACAACAAAGTCTTCATTCGGCGGCGGCGCCTTGCCCCCCGATGAGCTGATGATGATCACGGGGCGGCCCCGGAAGTACGGACCACTGGGACCGGTGGCATCGGCGTTTTTGAACGTCAACCCGGGCTGGACGATGCAGTCGATGTACTGCTTCAAAACGTAGGGAACGCTGAAGTTCCACACGGGCACGGTGATCATGAGGAAGTCAGCGCGGAGAATCTGCTCGGCGAGAGCCTGGATCGGGCGGAAGGCGGCAACATCGGCCTCCTCCTGGCTGTTGTTTCGCGCCCGCCAGACTCGTTGCATCGTCTCGCGGTCAAACTTTGGAAGCTGGTCACCCCAGACATCGAGTTCCTCGATATTCAGCACGTCTTCGGGGTTTTGAGGCGCGCACGTGCCATTGAGGACATGGCGGTGGTAGTGGTGGGTCAAGTGGTCGATCATGGCCGTGGCCACGCGGGCCGTGACTGAGTCGTGGGTGATGCTGGCATTGATGTGCAGGATGGTCTGCTTCTGCAAGGATGCACCAGAACAGAATCGCATCAGACACCGCCTCAATCTCGGAGAGCCACCATTGGACTCTCTTTTTCTCCCACACAGAACCGTCCGGTACCTTGTCGAGTTCGGTGGAGGCCGCCATAGCTGAGAGGGTCGTCGTGGTAGGCTGGGAGGGGATTGGAATCTGAGAGCCTCCGCTGCGTTGGTCGCTCTGGATGGTGGTGATCACTGGTGCGTTTCTGGCAAAAAACGCGCACGTTTTGCTCGAAATTCCGATGGGGGAAACACGCGATACTGCCGCCGCCGTTGGGGGTCAGCGCAACTGCAACATCGAGTTTGTCGTGGGTGGTGCTCGACCACAAAGATATGCGGCCGGTGCCACCTGCGCGTCATCGTTCAAGTTCGCTGAGAATGAATGTAGCGTGGTTAACAGCCATGCGCGTGTCGTAACGAGTTGGGCAGTTAAAAAGAGGCACAGTTCACTGCACGTTCGTTGTGGGAGCTCTGGGACAGTAGGGAGTGCTGTATTTGGCAGAATCCCAGTACCTGTTGGCTGAGTGATGTTCGAAACGACACAATTTGTTGGCGCGCGCAATTTGGTGATTGGTGGGGAGCTCATTCATGCACTGCACAACTCGAGCAAGCCGCCGTGACATCATGAAGAAGGCGCTAACAACGAGCATTCAAGAGGCCCCACTCTATGAGGTCCCACGCCCCGAGCAGAGTATCCACTTTGTCGCCAAGTCAACGGACTGGTCGTATTGTGAAAAGCGTCTCCGAGCCGCGAAGATCATCGGCATTGACACGGTAGGGGGGGCTGGTGTGTAGTGCAGACGTGCATCGGTGAAGCTTGTTGCTGATGTGTGCCCCTCCAGGAGACACGACCGGACTTCCGCGGCAAGCGCAAGAGGAACCCTTGCAGTTTACTCCAACTTGCGACTCGGTCTACCGATCGCAGAGAGGAAGTTTTTATCTTGGACCTCCTCAACCTTCCTCCAAAGCAATACAATGCAACTTTGGCGGCGATTTTCTTGTCAAAGAAAGTAATCAAACTCGGCCAGGGTCTGGAAGGCGATTTGAAGGTACGACCAGTGTTTCGTGAACTTCGCGTGTCACTCGCATGACATGTGCAGTGTTGTCTGCTCAGGAACTAGCAGAGTCGTACCCCGCCGCATCATGCTTCAAGGTCGCCAAGGCAGTCGTCGAAGTCAACGACATGTCAATCTGCCTTGCGGGAGGTCATCTTCCTCTCAGCCTCCAGAAGCTTGTGTTTCTCTATCTGGACAAGCGCTTGACAAAGACCCAGCAGACGTCGAATTGGAACCGCCGACCTTTGACAACAAGTCAATTGCATTATGCGGCGGGCGATGCGCTTGTTCTCATTCACATATTCGACGAACTTCAGATGCGCCTAAAGGCAAAAACGAATGGCAAGTTCAAAATCGAGGCAATTCAGAATGTGCTTGACGTGCACCTCAAGCCCACACCCAAGTGTACACTCTGCTTTGACGTGTTCGAGGACGCCAAGGTGCTCAAGACCCATAGGAAAGAGTGTCTGAAAGACATTCGAAAGCTCGAAATCTGTGCACATTGCGGATGCAAGTTCTTGCTGACTCCCAGTGCCATGGAGGAACACACAACACGGTGCGGTGCACCCAATGTCTCTGAAGCAACGAGTCCCGATGACGTTTCGCAACCGTTGGAGAGCACTACTAAGGCCGCGTCAACAGCACCGAAGCGGAAGCGAAAGCGCCTGAACTCTCAGGAGTCGTCGATGCTGAATGCTCCAGAGACAGCTCTGGTGCCTCCTCAGGCCTCCAAGAAGAGGAAGAAGAACAAGAAAACCTCGGACAAGGAGGTCGCTACAAGCATGGAGGTGGCCGTCACCCGTGTGCGCAAGATGAGTGAAGGCACGCTGCTCGCCTCCGACGACATCTGGACGCAGATCTCACAGGACCATGCATCGCCCTGAGCCATCCCCCCCCCCTCCCGAACGTTGGCACCGCATCATTCTGCCACTTCATCAGTCGATGGATGGATGGATGTCGATTGATCGATCACGCACACCCCGTGGTCCACATCCAGCAACCCAACTAAACAAAGATCGCTCGTCGTGCGATTTGTGACAGGCCGTGTTGTGAGAACCAGTGTGCCAACACCCAATCAAATTGATTATCAATAGCCGCCGCCGTAGCCCATTCAACAACAGAAAACGAACGGACAACGTTGTGTCAATACACATCTGGATCACCTCTTCATGAGCCTTTCTTGTTGATGGCCTCACCGGTAGTCTCTCTGTGATCATCACAGGGGGGCTGAACGCCAGCTCCAGTCTTTCCTGATGAACATCCTTTCCCATCGATCAGAGTGCGGCACGATGAGCGTCCTCATGCACATCAGTACTGAATCAAGAACAATCACGCCGTTTGGACTGCACCTCCAAGATCAATCGCTGCCCCTCCATTCCGCAACGCGACAGCTGGCATTGGCTCACACCAGGTTGGGCCAAGAGCCTCGAGCCTGCTGGTGGTGAAAGTCAGCAGCCACAGCCACGACACTTGGAGATCGGGTGTGGGCAGTCCACGACATCTGGATTCCCCGACGCTGGATCTGAATCCCAGCGCCGTTGACCGTGTGTGTCTGTCCTTGCTGGATCAGCAAGAAGGACAGCTCGGTAACTCACACAACCACACACAATCCAGCGCCCAGCGACGGCAGTCTAAAACAGTCGTGACCGTCACGCATTCCCGGATTCTCTTGTCGTCGTCGTCGTCGTGGTGGTGATAATCAAGGGCAGTTGCATGATGGCCCCACAGCAACTGCATCGCTCGGGCGATGCGAACCCCACGCGCGAAGGCGATGGCGACGCCGCGAATGGCGCTGGCGTCGTCTACGAGCTCGCGATCGACGGCATGATGTGCATGAAGAACTGCGGCACGACCGTGCAGACGGCGCTCCGGGCAGTCCCCGGCGTGGTCTCGGCCGTCGTGACCTTTGAGACCCACAGCGCCCGCGTCGTGTGCTCGCCCGAGGCCGGCGTCACGGCCGACGAACTCGTCGATGCCGTCGAGTGCGTGGGCTTTGGCGCCGTCGTCGTCGTCCCTGCCGCGGCGCAGGACGCCATCGTGGACACCGCCGACGCCCTCGTGCTCGAGCTGGTCGTCGATGGCATGATGTGCCAGAAGAATTGCGGGTCGACGGTCGAAAATGCCCTCCGGAGCGTCGATGGCGTGCGCTCGGCCGTTGTTTTCTTTGACAAGCGCAAGGCCACCGTCGAACTCACCCACGCAGGTGCGACAACTCTCGAGGAACTGATCGATATGGTTGAGATTGTCGGCTTTGAGGCCGCAGCGTACGACCCTGTGCGGGCAATGAAGATGATCCAGCGCGACAAGCGCGCTAAGGCGGAGGCAGCCTCAGCCGTCGAAGACGACGGGCTTCTGAAGGGCGATGGCGACGGCAATGCAGTCCACCCACGGGCATTTTTCAAAGTCGAGGGGATGAGCTGCGCAGCGTGTGTCAAGGCCATTGAGGATCACCTTCGAAAAGTCGACGGTGTGCTCGACTGTCGTGTCGGGCTGATCAGTCAGAAAGCCGAAATTGTCTTCGACTCGACTGTTATCTCGGATCCCGGCACATTGCTCAAGCAATCGATTGAGGCGGCAGGGTACAAGGCGACGTTTTCACATTGCATCGAAGCGGGAAGTGATGACTCGATTGAGCTCAAGTTCACTGTCACAGGCATGAGCTGCGCAGCTTGTGTTGGGAAGGTGGAGCGAGCCGTTGGGCAGCTCTCGGGAGTGGTCAAAGTCCAGGTGAATCTGCCGTTACACAAGGCCCACGTTCACATCCAGCAGCTCTCTGCGACTGGCCCTCGAGATGTTATCGCGTGTATTAACTCGCTTGGGTACGAGGCTGAAATTGTCGCCGGTAACACGGACCAGGAGGCTCTGAGCCGTGGTGAAGTAGAAAAATGGAAAGCGCTGCTGATGACTGCGCTGATGTTTTCTCTCCCAGCGATGTTTATTCACATGGTATTGGGCTACATTCACGCTGTACACCACTTTTTGATGACACCAGTCTTCAATGCCATCAACCTCAAGATGCTTCTCATGTTTCTCCTGGCCACTCCAGTTCAGTTTGGCGTTGGCCGTCGATACTACATCGCGGCATGGAAGGGCCTGACACATGGAATGATGGGCATGGATTTTCTCATCATAACCGGCACCTCCCTCTCCTATTTCTACAGCTTCTTCTCATTTGTGTGCTCGGGTTTGGACAAGGATTTCCATGGCCATCACTTTTTCGAGTCCTCCACAATGTTGCTGACGTTTGTTACGCTTGGCAAGTACATGGAGTCCGTCGCAAAGGGTAAAACCGCCGATGCTCTAGCGGAACTCGCTAAACTTCAGCCCAAAACCGCCTTGCTCATCGTTCCAGGAGAATCTGACCGGGAAATCGCCATCGAGCTTGTGCAACGAGGAGATCTTCTCCGCGTTGTACCAGGTGCGAATATCCCAACGGACGGAGTGATCAAGACCGGCACCAGCTCGTGTGACGAATCAATGCTGACGGGAGAGAGTATGCCTGTTCCTAAGGCTCCTGGAGATTATGTTTTTGGGTCGACAATCAACCAGCAGGGTACTCTTGTGATCGAATCCAGTTGCTTTGGCGGCGAAAGCAGCACCTTGTCACAAATTTGCAGTCTCATTGAAGAAGCCCAATTGCATAAAGCCCCAATTCAAGCATATGCGGACAAGCTTGCATCGATCTTCGCGCCTTTTGTGTTGACCATTTCCATGTTGACATTTGCGTCGTGGTATATGCTCTTGGCTACTGATGCAATCCCAGCCCAGTACAAGGCAGATCTTGGTCTTGATCCTTCCGAAGGCCATGCGCATGACCTTTTCATCTCTATCTTGTTTGCAATTTCGGTGGTTGTGATTGCTTGTCCTTGTGCCCTTGGACTCGCGACTCCCACAGCAGTTATGGTTGGTTGTGGTGTAGGTGCGAAGAAAGGCATCCTGGTCAAGGGCGGCCGTGCACTTGAGATTGCTCGCCATGTGGATACAATTGTTTTTGATAAGACTGGGACGTTAACGGTTGGTCACCCATCAGTGACCGATGTTGTCGTTGCCGATCGTGCGTACACACCCCGAGACCTCTTGTACTATGGTGGCTCACTGGAGTGTGTTAGTGAGCATGTGCTTGGAAAAGCCATCGTCGTTACTGCGACAGAACAAGAGAAACTTCATCTGAAGGAACCGACTCAAGTCCATGTTATCCCTGGGCGAGGCATTGAGGGACTTGTATCCCCACATAAATCAAGCATCACAACTGAGGACGTTCGCGTAATAGTGGGAAATATGGAGTACATTGAAGAACAACAGATCGATGTGAGTCCGAAACTCCGTAGCCAAATGCATGATCTCGAGATGGAAGGCAAGACTGTTGTCTGTGTCTGCGTTCAAGATAAACTTACGGGTATTATCGCGCTTGCAGATACTGCCCGCCCGGAATCGAAGTCCGTTGTGCAGTATTTGAAACGGATGGGACTGGATGTTTGGTTGATCACTGGCGACAACATTCGCACAGCAAGCGCCATCGCCCGTCAAATGGGAATTGATCATGTGAAGGCAATTGCGCTCCCTGGTGAGAAGGCCTCGCAGATCAAGGCACTACAAGCGCGAATCTCGCCACTCACAAGAAAGAATCGAGTTGTTTGCATGGTTGGTGATGGCATCAACGACGCTCCAGCCCTCGCCCAGGCCGACGTAGGTATGGCCATCGGGGCAGGCACTCAGATCGCGAAAGCGGAGGCGGACATGATTTTGGTGAAGAGCAAGCTCACGGACGTTGTTGTCGCCCTCGATCTCGCGCGCGTCGTCTTCAATCGCATCAAGTTGAATTTCTTCTTCTCGATTGCTTACAACTTTGTCGGGATCCCTCTTGCGGCTGGGGTATTTTTTCCTGTTCTACACTCAACAATGCCACCAGCATGTGCAGGCTTGGCAATGGCTTTTTCGTCCGTATCGGTTGTTGTTTCTTCGCTTCTGTTGAAACGGTACGAACCACCAAACATGGACCCAAGTAAGCTCGTCGAGGAAAAGTTTGAACAAGATCACAAGGTTGTTGAGCTCAAGAACTTAGTACGGTATCGTCTGAACTCGACCCGAGCGAATGCAACTTATGCTCCGCTCACAAACATCGAAGATCATTGACTCGCGCCACCTCTCGATGTGATTTCGCTTTAATGTCGTAGTCTGTAGCATACTCAGTTTCAATCTTATTAACACATCGTTCCTGAATTTTTTCTCAACCAAATACAATGGCCGAGCTTTTAGGTGCCGGTGAACTTTCATGCGACCCAAATGCTCTCTTCACGAATGACTCCTCAATTATACTGTCACCATCACTGTTGCCGTCTTCAGCGTCAACGTCCAATTGTGTGTAGAGAGAGGGGTAATGGTGCAATACTGAGTTGAGTTTGTTTTCCTCGTCACAAAACTCGGCGAGTAGCTTTAGTCTCGCAGTCGCCCATCGAGATCGATCTTTTCTCTCCTTTTCCAATTGTTCTGCGCATCACACGCGTGAATATTTGATCCCGTACCTCAAGTAAAGGCGGCCTGACAAACCTTGAAGAGCGTTGACATGATCTTTTGACAAGTTGTATTCATCCATCGCATCCTGGCAGCAATTCTGTTATACTGTATCTCACAGTTCCGCAATCTGTGAGCACTTACTGCCAGTGCAATCTTCAGCTCCGATATCTGACTTTCGAGCACCTGTTCTCGCTGTCGGAGTTCCTGAATCACCTACCTCGACAAGTTCATCATAAGCAAATCCCGGCCGACATCGAACATAATACAGTATGTTCGAGTGGTACCTCTTCTTCATGGCAACGAATGCGATCTCGAGCCAGCAATTCCTTTTCAAGACGCTCTAGGTGGTTTTCCTTTTCTTGCAGTGCGACCTGATAGATGTCATTTTTGTCCTTCAACTTACCGATTTTGCTTTCAAGTTCCATCAGTCTCTTTTCACTATGCCGGGTGCCATTTTCGAGCTCCAACTTTGCTTGGGTGACCTGAGCCTCCAGGCCACGAATATGTTCTTTCATCTGACCATTGAGTGCCAACTGATCATGATAGCTCGCCCGTATGCTCTCTTGGCGTTTCTTCGATTCTGAGAGAGCCCGGTCGCAATCCTCGATCATGGTGGTCTGGCGCACGGTAGTGGTCAGCAATTGCTGAACTTGTTTCTCAAGATTTTCTGTTCGCTCTGAAAGTTTCTTGTTCTCTTTTTGTGCGAGAGCAAGATCGTCAATATGCTTCTTAACCATGTGAGCATGAGTGGTCCTCATTTCTTCCAAGCGATTGTTTAACTCTTGCTCTGATCTCCGCCGAAACTCGCGCTCAGCGTTTTGTTTTCCGCGCAGTTTTGCCAGCGCAGTTTCTAGTGAAGCACGTTGGTTATCAAGTTCAACTCGGTATCGTTCCCGTTCTTGTGTCACCTCCTCCAGCCTTAGGAGTAACTCATCACGTTCATTCTCAGCAGCTAGGGTTTTTTCGTTGACCAGTCGGACTTCTTCTTTTCGCTCAAGGCAGCTTGTTTCCAGTCCTCTGATTCTTTCTTCCAGCAGTTTGAAAGTCTGAAGCAGACCCACATTTTCTTGTTCTACCCCGCGCAATGCTGCAACTTCTCGGTGCAAGCGCTCAGCCTCTTTTGTTCGCTCAGCCAATAGCAAGTCTTGACGCTGGTTTTGTTGGCGGAGCTGTTCGACATGTGTACGTTGGGCTCGAAGTCGCTGGACAGATTCTTTGATGTGCTGCAAGTCAGAAGGAGTATCTGCGTTCAACCCGCCAATCTTTCGTGAGCGAACTGCTGCAGTCGCAGAATGTGGGGCGGTCATGGAACGCGAAGGCTTGAGGTCTTCGTCAGGGTCGATGGATTGGTTGTCGGTGCTGATGTGAGTACTCAGTGAACGCACAGACTGCGCACGAGTTGAACTCGCCGGTGACACGGAGCTCAGCGCATTGAATTTGGTGCTGCTCGGTAGAGTCGACATTCCTTCGATGCCACCGTTCATAGCCGTCCAGTCCCGGACGAGGCCATTGCTCCTAGAATGCTTCGGATAACGAGCTACCGATCTCGACTCCCCACTCATCAAGGTCTTGTCGCCGAACCTTGATCACAACCTCAATTCCCAATTTCACTGCTGCTGAGAAGAGAAGACACACGCAGCAATTGATAAACAGTGCGTTGGCAACGGACGAAAACGACGGTTGGGAAAACGAAACTGTGTCGAACCCGCTGGACGTGCTCATCCAATTGGAAAGGGTGACGCCGGAGGCATTTGTTTAATGGGACTCTTTCATTGGATAACAGACAGGTTGAGCGCGACCATGGTCGTTTCTACAGGTTCAACGAGATGTTGAGGGCCCGATCGATTGCCTCGACTTGCGATTGATCTGGGAAGCGCATGTGGTTGATGCCTTCGAGCTTCTGGAGCACACGAACGACCTGGCAACTGTAGCCAAATTCGTTGTCGTACCAAACGTACAACACGACCTTGTTGCCGTTCACGATCGTCGCCTTCCCGTCGATCGTCCCCGCCGCGCGGCTTCCGACAAAGTCAGACGAAGCCACCTCGGCCGACTTGACGTAGTCGATTTGATTTTGGAGTGGCGAGTTGAGTGAGATCTTGGAGAGGAAGCCGTTCAGTTCCTTCACGGTCAAGTCCTTGGTGTTGGCAGGGTCAAGGTGGAGGTTGAGAATCGCCAAGGACACATTCGGCGTGGGCACGCGAATCGCATTCGCCGTCAGCTTGCCCTTGAGGGACGGCAGGCACTTCGTCACGGCCGACGCCGCACCCGTCTCGGTGATGACCATATTCAACACGGCACTCCGCCCCCGACGCTCCTTGTTGTGGTAGTTGTCAATGAGGTTCTGGTCGTTCGTGAACGAGTGCACCGTCTCGATGTGACCGTCGATGATCCCGTACTTTTGCTCAAGGGCCATGAGCGTCGGAGCAATCGCATTCGTCGTGCACGACGCGGCCGAGAAGATCTTGTGCTCGTTGCTGATGGCGTCGTCATTGACACCGGCAACGATGGTCGGGATCTACAGTTTACAGTATCAACGAGTAGTCAGCAATCATGGCATTCGCCTGCTAGCATGACCATGTCGCACGTACGTTGCCCTTGGCTGGGGCCGTGAGGATGACCTTGGCGACACCGGGCGACTGCAGATGCAGCGCCAAACCGGCTTCGTCCCGCCAGCGACCCGTGTTGTCGATGACCACGGCATCGTGGATGCCATACTTCGTGTAGTCGCACTTGTCGGGGCCGTCCGAGTAGATGATCTGGATGACATTGCCATTGGCGATGATGGCATTGGCCTCCTCGTTGAAGCGGATCGTGCCGTGGAAGGGTCCATGCACCGAGTCCCGACGGAGCAGCGACGCGCGCTTCTTGAGATCGTCCTTGGAGCCCTTGCGGACGACGATGGCCCGGAGCATGAGCTTGACACCCGGGCCGCTCTTCTCGATCAGCAGGCGCGCGAGGAGCCGACCGATGCGGCCAAAGCCATAGAGCACCACATCGTGGGGCTTGACCATGGGCGTCAGCCCCGCGCTGATGGCCGCGAGGGGGGCTATCTTGGCGTTCAGGAGTGCCCCAAGGGCCACGTGCTGGCGCTCGCGGTCGTCGTCGGTCGTGGCGGCGTTGGCGGTCTCGACCTCGCCCTCGACGAGCAGGAGCGTGCGGCCGACGTCAATGCGCATGTCCCGGGCGTGGTCGGCGTGGAGCAGGGCGCTGACGACGACGAGCGTGTCGCGGGGCATCATCCGCTTGCCGACGTACTTGCAGACGTAATTGTGCTGCTTGATGATCTCGATGCTGTTCTTGTGCACGAGGCCCTTGCCAAAGAGCGTCGTGATGACATTCCGCTGGCGGTAGAGGCGCCCGATGAGCGGGACCATGAGGTCCGCGGCGTCCTCCTGGGCCTTCCAGTCCTCGAGCTCGAGCGAGCGCAGCGACGTCAGTTCCTCGGTGCCCAGGGCCGTGTTGTCCGACATGGCGATGGCGCGTCGTGCGTGTGGGGTGTGTAGTGTGTGGGTGGTGTGCGTGATGGCACAAGTCGAAGACTGGCGGCGCCCCAATTGACGTCAGTCCCGGGGGTGCGGCGTTGGCGGTGGTGGTGTGTGGTGGCTCGATCTTTTCGTGGGATGGGGTGTGACGGCGGGATGTCACGTGGGGAGGAAGGGGTCGGGGCCGGGTAGGGACACTGGACCAATCGGAGGGCGACAATGTGCCCCCACTTCAACGTCCGCGGGAGTTTGCGGTGCCGACGGGGTGCGTAACCTGGCTGAGTTGGTAGGTACACAAGGGTACTGTAGCCATGTGTCGTGCTATACCCTCCCCCCCGACATTGATGTCAAACAACAGGGCAGACGGCAATCAGAAGCAGTTGGCCCACATTGTCCATTGGGACATGTTTTGCGAGCTGCAAGGCGGCACAGCATTGCGACTCTGCGTTGCTGCTTGGTCTTGGTCAAGCGACTTCGCGACCAGGTGCCAGATGGAAACCAGGATGTGCGGTCATTTCCCCTGATCATGGTGATGATCCAACAACGCTGTGACCTCCTGTGTTTGTTTTCTCAATCGCATCGCTGACGGTTTATTAGCCACCGACAGCTTGGCTTTGGTGGTGATTTGTTTCCTTGGGCACACGAGAGCGCGAGCCGAATGGGACTCGTACTTGATCGGGATCCGTTTCAACTCGGACCGCCCATGGGATGCAGTCGTCAAGACCCGCCGGCTAATTATGATTGACGTCCGCGGGCGATGCCTGCTGCGACCAACAGCATTCGCGGGGCGCTCGTGATTGATTCCATTGACCCCGCATCGGAACCATGGCGGAGGAGGAAGCGACGGATGCGGTTGCCCGCCTCGGCGATGAAATCGTCGGTGGCTCGTGGGGCGACAACAATGACGAAGGCGAGAGCCAGATCTCGAACTGGAAGCAGCGCTTTGGGGGAAACAACAAAAGCGCCGCCCCGGAGGCAACCGGCGACGATGGCGTGGCTGATGACGGCGACGCGATGGGGGCGGGGCACTATACGTGGAAGCGCTCGGATGGTCGACAGCGGGGCCAACAAAATGAGGACGACGAGGAAGACGACGACGGTGAAGGGGGCGAGAACGACCGGAGTAGTCGGACACCGGGGACAGCGGCGTCCACTGGCGGAGCCCCGGGTCGCCCTATTCCATCGGGTATTGACGAGCTCCCGCTCTTCGCTGACGAAAAGAACAAAGCGTTGCATGCCAAGATCCGTGTCAAGGAAAAGCGCTTTCAGGAGGTCAAGACCGAGATTGCCGAGAACTCGTCCCGTGTGGAGATCATGGCTGAACATCTCAAGAATGTCAAACAGGAGCTCCTCCACACACAGGAGCTCCACACCGCTAAACAAAAAGAAGTCTCGAGTGAGGAGCACATGAAACAGCTCGCTGAACGCGAAATTGGACGGGTTGCGCAGGAGATGCGAAAATTGGATGCTGACTGCAATGACCTCGAGAACAAGCTTAATACCATCCAGAATTTTCTCTTCAAAGGCAATGAAGAAATGGACAAGTTCAAGCTTCAGATGAACTGGAATCAGGACGAAATGGAGCAGTGGGCCATGGCAGCTAAACAGAAGGAAGAAGACGCACTCGCTCTAGAGCGATATCGCAGAGCGGACGAGGCGAAAATCAAGGAGCTAACGCTGGAGATTGAGAAATTGACAAAGACTTTGCAGCAGCATCGTCGTAATGCAGAAGATGAAGCAACAGAGACGCAGGCCAAGCAAATCGAATTGGACAAAACCGCAGAGGAATTCCGCCAACTCCATGAAGAACGCCAGAAGCTGGTAAAACAATGGCAAGATACTATAGAAACTATGCAACGGCGAGATGAGGAAATTGCTGCCGCCAGCGAACAGTATGCCATCGCTCGCCAGAATCTCCAGCAAAAGAAGGACATCCTATTGGAGCAAAAGAATCGCCTAAAGCTGCAAGAACAGGAAAATGTGGATGCGCAAAACAAGATTAGTGCCAAGGAGCGACAGCAGTCGCGAATTCAACAAGAGCTTCAGCAAACGATGGCTCGACTCCAAGAGTTTAAAGACCAAGTGGAAATTCTTAAGAATCAGTTAGCAAGTGCAGTTACCCATCTCAACCAGCAGCGATCATACAATGCAAATAAGGACAACCACCTCGAGAATATGAAGCAGGAACTTGAAACGGCTAGGACGAGGTACAAAGCCACCAAGAAAGCACTCGAGGCTTGTATGAACTCGACAGCAGACGCCGAGACTCTTGCCAAGCAAGCCGAAGATGATTTGACTGCGATGGAGACTGAGTTGAAGCAACTAGACAAGGAAATCACTTTGCAGAAGGAGCAAATGTTCCGTAAAAGCCAGCAGCTCTTCAACCTTCGCCAAAAAGAAGCGGGGTTGATCGCAGAAATATCAGGCTCAAAAGCCGCAAGCCAGAACCTAAGAACGAAAATTAAACAGCTTGAGCAGCAATCTCTTCGTCAACAAGAACTTGTTTATAATGGCGAGTTTCAAATCCAGCAAATGGAGCGAAAGGTTGCTCGAGCCAGTGGAGAGCGCAGCGCAGAAGAGACAAAGGTTCTTCAAGCTCAAATCCAAGTCCTGCAAATGGAATTGGACCGTGTGAAAGCCGAAGAAAACATGCTGGTCGCTCAATGCAAAAAACTCGAAGATGAAAAACGTGCACAGGACCGTGTGAAGAAGACTCTGCTTAAGCAGAAGGCTGAAGTCGAAGCGCGAATTGCAGAAGTCGAGCTTGCGAACGAAAGTTTGACCAACTCTCTGAAGCAGACCCTAAAAGAGAAAGAAGAGATGTTGGTTCAACATGACCTTCAGTCACTAGAAGTCAAGCGACTGAAAGACCTTCTCAACATGCGCGCAGACGAGGTGTTCTCACTCGAAAACCGAGATTTTCAATTGAAGAAGAGCATGGAAGAGCGCAAGAAAGAGATTGCAATGCACCGGGAGATACAACGTGCCGTGATCAAGGCAATTGAAGAAGAGCGACATAAGGTGTCTGTGGAGCTAGCAGAGAGAGAAAACCGCGTGAAAAAGCTTCAAGCCAAATTTGAGACACTATGCAAGATGAGTGGATACGGCAGCGAAGATGCTAATGGAGAAGAGCGAAGCCAGGCATACTATGTTATCAAAGCTGCTCAACGCCGCGAAGAGCTTCAACGAGAAGGTGATGAACTGGATGATAAAATTCGCGTTGCGGAGAAGGAGGTTCGGGCTCTGAAGAAGGCCTTGGACCACCTAGATGACAGAAACTCCGAGTATCGCAAGAGTTTTCATCGAGCCGATATGAACAGTGAGGATGCTGCAAAGATGGGTTCACTCGAAGATCAAGCAAAGCATGCCGAGGACTTGTTCTTCAAAAAGAAAAAGGAACTAGCTCGTATCGAGATGGACTTCGAAAGTGAATCAAATCGACTGAGAGAAATCGAGACGCAGAAACAATTCGCCCGAGAAAACGTCATGCAATTGGAGATTGCGTTTCAGCAAGTGGAAAAGGAACTTCAAAATGAGCGCAATAAATGCAGCAAGGTAGCGAAAAAGCTCGACAAACAGCTCCGAGAACACCAAAAGTCGATTGGCGCTCAAGGCAAGACGAAGGAACAAATTTTGCTCGATACGTACAATCTCAAGGAGATCAGCAACAGTCTCCTGTACACCCTTGGACAGCTAGCAAATGAGTTTCCAGAACTCAGTGACGCCCTCCAGAATGCGGTCAAAGAACATGGGCTGCATATTCCCGCGATGCCCCCAGGACGCGTGGCAGCAGCTCGAACCAGTCAAGCACTGGATAATGGGCTCCCGAGACCGATGTCAGCACGAAGTGATAAAAGGTGCGTTTCCCCTGACCTCTGAAACCGACACTGTGGTGTGTACTAACGCGACTTTTGTGTTAATGTCCGCTCAGCGATCGGTCGGTTCGGAGCACCGGCAGCACCAACTCCCAGAGGAGCACAGGGAGCAATTCGAGTGGGACGCGGATTGCCGCCCCGATCAAGAACGTGCGCATTGGGTTTTGAATGGTAGTACGATTGAATACATGCCTATGATGAGTCTTTGCGGCGGTTGGCATTTTTTTTCTTTTTTGCCTATTGCTTTTCTTCCCACATCACAGTCAATGGATCACGCGAGCTTCTTCCAGACAGCCGAGGCGGCGAGGCCAACGGCCGTGATCATGCCCACGTGGAGCCACGCAGAGACGGTGAAGAACGGACACGACGTGAGGTCATGATAGGGCTTCTTCTCTGGGGCGCGCATCGGGCAGCCGCCTTTGATCGTGATCTCACGGAGGCGGGCCATCTCGATGGCGGTCTGGGCCCACTCGATGCCGTGGTTGTGGCCCTTGGGCGTGAGCCCCGCGCGCTCCTTGGCCTGCTCCTCGTTGAGCACCGTGAGGACGCCAAAGAGCACGGGGATGCCCGAGTCGAGCTGCACGCGCATGAGCCCCTGGGTCACGGCCTCACAAATGTACTCAAAGTGCATGGTCCCGCCCTTGATGAGACAGCCGATGGCCACGACGGCGTCGATGCGCTGGGAGGCGATGACCCGGCTCGCGGCAAACGGGAGCTCGTACGAGCCCGAGACCTCGAGCGTGACGATGTCGTCGGGGGCCACGCCGGCCTTGCGGAGCTCCTCCTGGCAGCCCTTGACCAGCGCCCCGACGATCTCGGCGTTCCACTTGGCGTGGACGATCGCCACGCGGAGGCCACGGCCGTCGGTCTTGCGGGAGCTCAGCGCCGCAAGGGCGTTCTTCTTGATGGCGCCGGTCATCTTGGGCGTGGGCTTGCAGTGGACTTGTGGTGGACGTTTGGCGATTGATCCGATCCAAGCGAGCTCGTGCCGGTGGTGTCGAGACGGCGACGGGTCGACTCTTGGGGGGAGAGGGGTGCTTGGATTGCGCTTGTGAGGGGAGGAAGATTGCGTAACGTCCCCTCGTGCTCCTGTCGAAAATGTCACAAATCGTCGACAATGTTGGTTTTTGTGCAATTTGATAACGGCGCGAGGAAATCTTGTATGAGAATATTGCGTTTCTTGACAGTTGCTGGTTTCAGACAGTGCAGAAACGTTAGTGTTGTTGGTGTCGACCAGCGTGACGCTGGTCGACGCTGGCAGCGTCTAACGAGGGGACCATAGTGCAAAGGAAGCAGCAGTAGGAACGAGGAGCATTTTGATTCTTGAAGAGTTCACTCACTACTGCACTGGATTTGAGTCAACCACTGCCGACTTGGAACTTGCACTTGGCGACATCCTCACTGAGCCACCAGAGCTTGGTCGCGAGTTCCTCGGATCGACTGAGCGGGGACGACGTCTCCCGGACCGGGGACTGGCCCCAGAAGTTCGAAAAGCCACTGGGACCGTAGTATTCGCCACTGCGGACGGATCGCGCCGTGGCGGCATAGAGAATCGGGATCGCTCCGCGCGCGGCCGATTGGCAGACTGGTAACCAGTCCATGATCTTGACCAGGGGGCCGTGGAGAAACCGGGGGCAGTATCCGAAGACTACCTTGGGGGCGAGCTCTGTGGCGGCAATGCCCGGATGTGCGGCCACCGAAAGCAGCGTGCCTGCGAGATCCTCTGCCCGCAGCCGCCGATCGAGTTCATACGTGAAGAGGAGGTTGGCGAGCTTGGAGACATTGTACTCGTTGAAATACCACCACTTGCCCCTCGTTGATAGGGCGATCGTGCGGAGATCGGGTTTGGCCATGCGATGCCCGACGCTGCTGACGTTGACCACCCGGGCTTTGTAGGTCTTCTTGAGCACGTCGAAGAGCAGGTGCGTGAGATAAAAGTGCCCGAGATGGTTCACAGCGAATTGCATCTCGAGGCCCTCCTTGGTGTGGGTCTCGGCGGGGTACATCAACCCGGCGTTGTTCACGAGCACATCAAGGCGACTGTAGGCGGCCACGAAGGTCTCGACAAATAATCGGATGCTCTCAAAGGAGCTGAGGTCCAATGGGATGAAATCCACGCGGGCGTGGGCGATGGCGCGCTTGATCTCGTCCATTGCCCCCTTGGCCCGGGTGTCACTGCGGCAGGCGAGAATCACCGTCGCATCGTTCCGGGCGAGCTCGAGGGCCGTGTGGAAGCCAATGCCCGAGTTGGCGCCGGTCACGATCACGACCTTGTCCAGCATGGACGGGATCTGGGTCACGTTCCATTGCGCGGGGACCAACGCCGATGCATCCGACGACATGGTCAAAGACCGTTGACACGGCTGGTTGTCCTCGGAATCGCGATCTATCCGTGATCAACCAGCAACAGCGTATTATTCTACATAGGGTGGGGGTCATCATATTTGAGAGAATATGATCATCACGATGTGATTCCAAAGCTCATCTTGAGGAGCTCCTCGCTGCGGGTCCAGAGCCTCCGGGCGTTGCGCTTCGAGTGGCTCGCGGCGGACGACTGCTCCCGCGTGGGGTGCCCCCAGCACGCCCCCCAACCATCGGGCCCGTAAAACTCTCCGCTCTGGGCACCGGGGTCGCTGGCCGCAAAGAGCGTGGGGAGCGCCCCCATCTCGGGCGACTGGAAGATCGGGGTCACGCCCAGGAACCGCTGGACCCAGCCCTGGGCCACCGTGGGCAGCGTGTGCGCGTACATGGCACTCGAGGCCATCTTTGTGAGCGCGACCCCCGGGTGGGCCGCCAGGACCTTGATCGTCGTGATGCCCGCGCGTTGGATACGACGATGGAGCTCGTAAGTGAACATCAGGCACGCGAGTTTGGACGTGCTGTACTCGGCCATGACGGTCCACGTCGTCGTATCCGGGAGCAAGCCGACTGTGTCGAAGTCGGGATTGGCGATGCGGTGGATCATGCTGCTGACGTTGACGATCCGCGCCTCGGGACTAGATCGGATCAAATCGAACAACTGGGCTGTCAGGAAGAAATGACCGAGGTAGTTGATCCCAAAGTGACTCTCAAAGCCGTCCTTTGTGTGTGTCTCCTCGGGATGCAACACGGCGGCGTTATTGATGAGAATGTCAAGACGAGCGAATCGCTGGCGAAAGGACTGGGCAAACTTGCGGATCGCCAACAAACTGGCTAGATCGAGGCGCATATAGCCCACCTTGCCGCTGTCGGAGGCCGATCGGATGTCCGTTTCGGCTTGATGACCGCGACCAGAATGTCGGCACGCGAGGATCACGTGGGCGCCTTTCATGGCCAGTGCAAGGGCGGTTGCGTACTTCTCCATTGACCACATCCATCCTCACGATTGACTGTACAGGTCTCTTCCAAAAGCGCTGCCAAGTTCTTGTATCGAGGATGCAACTGCCAAGTGAGGTTGTTGTGTTATGTTGCGCTTGACACTCAACCAATCAACGCCTTATGTTGACGTTTTCCCCTCCATCCTAATCATAGTTCCAAGGAACTGCTTGCCCGCCTAGGTGGCGGGGGAGGCGTTGTTCCGAAACGTCCGTGTC
>JAADYI010000085.1:0-33632 GCA_023338185.1 Lagenidium sp. CBS 127285
CACCACATCGCCAGGGCAAAGTTGTACGCCGGGAAGGCCACGTACGACACCTGCATGAGCGTCGAGCAGACGAGCTGCGCGAGGATCAGCCGATGGAGCGTCTGCCACCACTTGTCCACAGGGGGCAGCAGCGTAGTCATCGTCGAGGGGCTCGTCGTTGTCGGCGGCAGCTGTGGCGACAGCGCGCGTGTGCTTGGCCCAGTGCCGCCGTGATCGCCGCCATCGCCGCCCATGGGGTGCACGATCGGAGTCGATGCCATCGATGACATGGTCTCTTCCTCTCAGTGTCGTGTGTGACTTGCCGTCCTTGGTCAGTGGAAGCCGTTGCCGGTGATGCCAGCTCGTTGGTCGCTGTCAGTGTCGTCGTCCGGGCGCGAAACGGCACCTTCGACGACCCGAGCGGCCACTTGCTCCAAATACTCGACGTACTGAGCGACGGTCTGTTTCATGGGCTCGTCCTGGGCTCGGGCCCAGTGACTGAGGACCAGGGCGTCGACGTACAGCAACTGCCGCGGGGCCACGCCCCCATGGCCATCGCCGCCATCGTCCACGTGACTCACGTGCAGCGGCGGCCCCATCGACGCCCCCGCAGTGTCGGTCACCATCAGACTCGCGTCCTCGACGCTCTGGACGTGGGCCAGCACGCGATGCTGCTCCCGGAGGCTCGACACGTCCATCCGCAGGTCCCAGCGCCGGGCGTCAAACCACAGCACGCACGCGGCCTCGCGCTGCCCTTGGCGCCAGAGGAGGAGGACCGTGTTGAAGGCCACGCGGAGATCTCCCGGGTACAACGCGCGGGCCTGTTGCAGGACCCCCAGGGCCCGGGGGACGTCCCCGAGGTGGCTGCAGACGATCGCGACGGCCAAGTTGGTCAGGACCTGGACGTGCCGAGCCTCGAGGTCCCGCTGGCGTTCCGTCGACGTGGGGGATCGACGGCAGCGGTCGGTGTCGGCTCGCGTCCCCTGCACGCGCGAGGCGATCTCAGGTTCGAGGACGGTCTGCAGGAGCTCGTGGCACTCGTCGACGCGCTCGAGGCACAGCAGCGCGTCGGCGCGATACATCCATAGGTCGAGGCGGCGGTCGTCCTGGCCTTGGGGGCACTGCTGGAGGGCCTGCTCACAGACCGCGAGGGCCTCGGTCGGGCGATTGCACTGGCCAACCCCACAGCAACATACGCACTCGTTCGGTCAGTGATGAAGACAAGAGGTGGCCCCACACGTTCGCACTGTTCGCCATGGTCCCTTACCTGGAGGAGCACGTAGACGTACTCGACGCGGGCATCGTGGACCTAGTCACGCCGCAACGCGCAACGCGATCACACTCGCGATCCATGCACGACGTTTCGGCACGACGTACCTGCTCAGACGGTTGCTGTTGTTGCTGCTGCTGGCCGAGGACCAGGAACTCGGCAAAGTGCTCACGGGACGCGTGCCAGTCCTCCGCATCCATGGCCGCCCGCGCCATGCGCAACTGAACCATCGCCGGGCTCACCGTTGTCGTCTGGGGGCACGGGAACAACGGGGCCAGGGCCACACCGGGCACGAGACTTACCGAGGTCTCGACATCGGCACTGGCGTCGTTAGCGGCGGCGGCGACAAACAGCTCGAGCATCTCGTACTCGGCCTCGGGGTTGCCCATCGCCCGGAGCAGGAGCGCGTAGTTGAACACGGCTGTGGTCTCGCGCGGGTCCATCTCGATGCAGCGCTGGAGCGCATTCGACGCCGCGTGGAGGTCCCCGGATGATGAGGCACCGGCGAGCAGCGCCGAGAGCTGGAGGCTCGCGCGCGGGTGGTAGTTGGCGCGCACGGCCCGATCGAGCTGGGCCGTCGCCGCGACCACGGCCTCGGCCGACGGCGCTTTCTCGGGGTGGTGGGCGAGCAGTGCCGCGTACCAATACGACAACAGACCGTCATCCGGGTCCTCGTTGGGTGCTTCTCCGATGTTCTTGGCCCGACGCAGGAGCCCAAGAGCTTCCGCCACCGCCACGTCGCCATCGCCACTCGCGGTTGTGACCGCGAGCATTGCCAGCATCACGAGCCCCCGACGGGCGTGGGCGGGACATTGCGGCGCGAGGTCCTCAGTCATTGCCTCGAGGAGGCCCCGGGCGGCGTCCACGACGGGATCGACCGTGGGTCCCGCGTATTCTGCGCGTTGGTGGAGCCAGAGGGCGGCGAGCACGAGCCCGGCGTCGGCCCACGCGCTCGCAACGACTGGCAGCGAGCGGATAGCAAGCGCCTGCTGGACCCGGACCCACGCGCGCTGGACGCCCATGGGATCGGCCCCACGGTCAGTGACGGCCGTGGCCTGGATGCCACCACTGACGCCCGGAGTCGACGCCGACATCGCGGCATCGACGACCAGGAGCATCTCCTCGAGGAGCGCGAGGCACTCGCCAATGGCCCGCGCTTGCCACGGGCGCCCGTGTCGACCGGACGCGGGGGGCACGGGTTCGGGACGTTCGCAGAGCGCGAGGATGTGCCGCGTGCCGTGGGCCATGGCCCAGGCAAAGAGCCCGGCAACCGTGGCGCTGCTGCTCGTGGTGCAGGTCATGGCGGTGGTCGTCGTCGTGGACTTCGTCGCGAGATCGATTCGAGGAGACGCCAGGAACGCGGGCTTGAGCTCCCGCATGGTCGCGAGCACCGCGTCCACGGCTTGTGACGCCGATGTCGATGTCGATGCCATCATCGTGGACGCCACGAGCGCATGAGCTGCGCGCTCCATCGACCTCATGGCGAAGATTTGAGTGGGAAGCAAAATAAAAAGGCAAATGATGTACAGGCTCTTATGTAACGTGGACCACTCTATTTTCCCGTTCACAAATCCCATTATTTATGAACGTTCTGGTTATATACGAAATCGACATGCTCATACCGCGTAGTATTTGAAAAATTCTGCTCTCAAACGTAGAATGACCGTGTACTGTACTAGTACCTATGGGGTTGTCATTTGTATACTGATTGTCCCGGTATACGTTCAGTTAGGTATCGCAAAAAACAGCACAATCACTTCATTCGACTGGCGAGCTGCTTGTATGCCCCCAGGATGGTCGCGCGGTTGCCCGTGGCAATGGTGGCGGCGTACGGGGCCGCGATCTCCGGTGGACAGCCGATGGCGGGCAGGCAGACGTCCCGGAGATAGCGGACAAACTCGTCGCCGAGGGCACGGACGAGCTGCTCGTGCATGATCGCGATCTCTTTCATCACGGCCGCGGCCTGGGCGTCGAGGACCTCAAAGTGGGGCTTCTTGGCGATCAGGTACATGGCCGGCGTGAACTTCTCGACCATGATCTGCGTGAAGCGGGCCCGGCCCTCAGCTGTGAGCCCCGAATCGGCGGGTGCCGCAACGAGCCACCGGGTGATGAGTTCGTGGGCCGTCGTGAATGCCGAGCGGTTAATATTGCAGTCAGTGACCTCGGCGCAGCCCTCGAGGAGCAGCGAGAGGACACTCTCGAGCTGTCCGCCGTTCCGAGGGCTCAGGAGCACGGGTGAGAGGTTGTGAAGCACGAGGTGCAGGAGGAAAAGGTGCAGGTACTTTTGCACGGCCTCACGCTCGAGCTGCGCGGCGTCCTTGGTCTCGCCGTCGGCCGTGGCGTTCCGTGGGGGCATGAGTCCGCACAGGTGCTGGATAAAGGGCATCGCGAACTGGTCGAAAAACGGAAACAACGCCTCCTTATACCGGATGATGAGCTGGTCGAGAAGCTGGACGACCTCGAGCGTGTCCGTCGCCTCGCAGGCGAGCATCAGGAGCTCGAGGGGCTCGGCGACGTGCTGCAGCAGGTGCTCGCGGTCGAGGATCGTGATGAACCGGTGCAGCAAAAAGACCGTCTTCGATCGAACGCTCGCGTGGCCGGGGAGGAGCCGGAGGACACTCGCCGCGGCAGTGAGCACCGATGTGAAGAGCTCCTGCTGGTGGACCATGCAGTTGACACCCTTAAAAGCTTTGAGGAAGTTGGCCATGGCGCTCAGGAGCCGCGCGCAGTGCTCACCCCCCTCTTCCAGGGGCACGACCCCGCTCGTGATCTGCGCCAGCGTCTCCTCGAGAGCCTGAACCTGCGGTGCCAGCACGAGTTCGGTCGACTTGGCCTTGATGACCATGGTCTCGGGCGACACGACGAGCGACGCGATAACCTGCCCTGCGAGCTCAAAGAGGTAGACCTGGTCGTCCGCAGGGATAAAGGCGGTCGAGTCTTTGAGACGCACGAGGGGCTCCTCCCTTTCCCGGGGGACGACGAGCCGCGGAACGAGCGCCGTGAGGATGTTGTCGACGTGCGGATGCACCGACGACCCGATGGCCTTGACGAGCTGGAGGCACTGGTAGCAGACCCGCGAGCGGACGTGGGCGTGGGGGTTGGTCAGGCCATGGGGCCCAAACATCATTTCGAGGACCGCAGGGATTAGCTGCGACTGGTTCTGGAGCACGCGGCTGTAGCGCACGGCGAGGTCGTAGTACGTCAGGAGCACGGACGGGTGGAGGATGTTGGCCCCTGGGGCCGTGACGGCAGCGATCATGTTGCTGTGGAGACGGATGACCATCCCTGTGAGGGGGCTGTTGGGCTCCTCGAGCTCGTTCTTATCCTTGAGCGCCGAGACGCCCTCCTTGAAGCGATAGATCAGCGAGATATATGACTCGAGGTCCCGGGGGTCCAGTTGCGCAAACTGCGGTGGGAGCTCCTGTGAGAGGTTCGTCAAGAACGCCAGCGTCTCGAGGGGCCGCTTGCGGGTGATGTTGACGTAGATCTTGTACAGGCTCCGGCGGTACTCCTCAAACTCGGCCTCGTCCGAGTCTCCGTCCTCCGGGTACCGCGTCTGGCGGTAGATCCCGTGGAGGATCTGCGGGACATAGGTCGTCGGGCGGAAGATCTCGTCGCTCTCGGCCGGCGCCTGATCCCCCTCGGCGCGGACGAGCGTCCCGACCGAGTTGACCACCTCAAACACCTCCTCCGAGATGTCCTTCGAGTCGCACGCAAACAAGTTCCAGACCATCGGCATGAGCTGGCAGAGCATCGTGCTGGCCTTGGCGAACAGCGGGGCGTTCTGCTCGTGCCGAAACGCGTCAATGCACTCGATGAGCTCGAGGCCGATGCCATTGACGACCTCGGCGAGCTCCTCGCCAAAGTCATCGTAGAAATCGTCCTCGATCGGCAGCGCCGGGAGGATCTCAAGGAGTTGGAGCTGGTCGATGAGCGCGAGCTTCTTCTCCGGGGTCATGCCCTTGTCGACGATCTCAAAGATGCAGTTGGCCGCGGGGCATCGCAACGCCGCCGACTCCCGGAGGAACTTGAACAGGAGCGGGACGAAGCGATCGTTGACGATCAAACCAATGTCGACCCACGAGATGTAACGCTTGAGCGTCTCCAGGGCCGTGTGGCTCAGGCGGGACATGACCGGGCTCGCGTCGCTGTGGATGAGCACATTGTAGATGGCATCAAAGGTATCGGCCATCGTCGAGCTCTCGCGCATGGCGTCCTTGATGCGCATGTTGGCCGCGGCCTCGGCCGGCGTCCGGTTGAGGTCGAACTCGACAATCTCCTCGTTGATCGCCGTGAGGATCCGAAAGTACATCTCGACCATCGAGGCCCCGCGCGGGAGGAGCCCCAAGAGCTCCGAGAACGCCGTCGGCCAGCGATCGGGGTAGTCGCGCTTGAGCAGGAGCGTGAGGACGACCGCGAGCTTGGTCTTGAAGAACGCCGCCGACTTGCTCCCCTCCAAAAATGCGACGTTGGCCGTGAGCCACGCCATGAGCTCCTGGCGGATCGCCAGCGCCACGCCATCATCGACGATGCCCTTGACCAAAAGCTCCTGCAGGGACTGCAGCGCATAGAACTTGACCTGGAGATCCGCCGCGGTCTCGAAGAGCTCAAGGCAGAGCCGCCAGCCCGTCGGGCTCGCCTTGACCGCGGTGCAATAGGCCTCGGCCTGGGCCTTGATCGCCTGCGCCGAGGCGTCGCTGGGGCTCGCGCTCGCGTACTGGAACGCGCAGGCCACAGCCATCTCAAACTCGGCGCGATTCGGCGCCGCCCCGCTTGCCTCCATCGCCCTTGGACTCGCCGAGCACCCGCAAATGTTGCGTTTCGAGCCACCAACCAGCAAATCAAAATGCGCAGTCTTGGGAAGGGAACCATTGCCAGGGTACAAAGTAATCCCCCACGGGGGGATTATTTATGCGTTTGGTAGATGTATACACGTTGTCGGCCATTTCTACTCTACAATGATTTCTAAATGAAAAGTCGACACCAAACAACAAAAAATCGCGATTCGAGGAAAATTTCTGTCGCTTTTTCAGTTCACCAATTGAAAATCGACGTTGACATGAATTGACTACAGGATCAAGATGAATCAATGCTGCGGCAGTTCGTGACGTCGGGGAGCCGCGTCCCATGATTGAGAACACCGCTCCGCTCTCTCTCTCTCTCTCTTCTCGCTCCCTCTCTCTCTCTCGAGATGTGACGTGGCCGCAGCAGTCGTCGCTGCACTTCGACGGTCGCCTTCCAGACCCGAAGAACCCCCTTGACTCGACGATGCAGGACGGAGGCGGTGAAGACGCCCACCACGAGGAGGAGACGATGGCACGAGTCGTGGCCGATGGCGCGAGGGACGCGTCGACCGATGGACCCGATGGGACGACGGCCATTGATCCCACGGGCGACCAGCGGCGCCGACGGCAGCTGAAGGAGGCCTCGCAGCGGTGCCGCAAGCGCCAAAAGCACGAGGCCATTTTGTTTACGACCCAGATTAGCGCCCTCCGACAGGAGATCGCCGAGATCCGGGCCAAGCTCGAGGCCATGGCCTCATCGACGATGCAGCGCTCCCGGGCCCGGGCCGAGGAGCGGTATGAGCTCGAAAGGCGCGTGGCCTTTGTCAAGGCCAAGCTCGTCGAGCACTGTCGGTGGATGCAACAAGTCCGCACCCTCATGGCCGCGACGCCACTCTTGGATCTTGTAAACGCCGAAGAAACACGAACTGTTGAGTCTCACTGTTCCAATACACTAAACGATGGCGGAGCAGGCTGCCCGAAGCTCCTGCCCCCGGCGATTCCGCCGTTCTCGAATTCGGTGATTGAAGACCATCTTCGTCGCGCAGTGCGATCCTGTGCGGTGAATGCCCAGCGGCTCCTCATTGAATTCAAGCGTCCCAAGAGCGCATTCCAGGAGGAATTTAACTCTCGTGGATGGACCATCGGGGCGAGTGCTCAGCATCAACTGATCACGTTTCGCGCCTCTCGGAGGCTTCTATCAGCAGTGGCACAAGAAATCGCAGCAGAAGTCTGGAGGTCAATCCAGCGAGAAGACATATTTCGCACGTTTTGCCCCATCATCTTGGATTGTACATCGATCATCGAGGCGCCCATGCATCAATTGTCTCGTCGGGTGATCGCTGTGGATAATGTTGACGCTCCTCAGGTGCTCGTGACGGTCGAGGCCCTCGTAAAGCCCACGACTGACAAGGACGGATGGGTCATTTGTCTCGAAACGTGCCGAGATGCGTTACTGAGTGTCTTTGCAGCGGAGCGTTCCAGTGACCATCTCGCCCCACCAGGCGCTGGGTCTGGACGACCGGAGGTCTATGAGCGTGGTAGCGATCTCAAAGTGCCCGAGCCATTGCAAGTTGAGGACGTGAGCTTGGCTGCAGCCTGCTATCAGCAAGGAAGCGACATGCGGATTGATCTGGTGGGATCTATTCAACACGACGGTGGCCACGACGGCCATCTCCATTTCCGATTACTTCAATACTTGGCATCCGTTTTGCCAGTCTTTGAAGACGTACACCTGGGGCCGAAGTCGGTCATACCAACAGGGGATTCTGTGTAAAATATCACTATTCATTGGAATACAGCTAATCCGTTTCGGCTCGGTCTTTCACAATGCGTTGTGTCAGCCCAATGGATGATTCCTCCCATTCGCCGTCCGCCCAGGGTGTCGCTACTGGCGCTGTTGGAGACATTAGAGGCGCGATCATCTTCTCAGTCGAGCGTGCCAATACTGTGGATAGCCACGCGAGGATCACATGCATGAGGTCCGTGTGTACTTCACTGAGATCGGCCAGCTCTTTCGTCGGTATTTCGAAAACGGTGGAGCGTCCAATTGACCTGGCGTCTCCGTGAAACGTGGTGGCATCAACAAACGACTGCGAAGACGTGAGAATCGCAAACTAAAAACACGACCTGGAGACCAATACGAACCTCCTCGCCGAAGCAATCTCCGGGGTGATACTCAATCATAGGTAGTTGAGGGTGTGGATTCGTGACAGCTATTGCGCCTTCGATGACAACGTAAACAAAACTGGCTGCGCCGCCATTCGAGTACAATACTTCATCATGCTCCAACGACACAACTTGCGCAAGTTGCGAGACGAGAGAAACCTATCACTGTTCTGTGAGACCACGTTCGAATCACATCAAATAGCTACAACACTGTACCTTCTCGTCATCAAGATTCTTCATCAACTGAGAACCTTTCAGATGAATAGACTTCTCAAAATTCGAGTAATCGGATCCATCCGCCATGCCTAATAGGCCCCTGGATGGGAATATGTCTGATCGTCGTCTGTGGATAGAAGTCGGAGTGGCTTGGAAACTGAGGTTTCTTTGACGTTTCCCTGGAAGCGACATCGGAGCTACAGGTTCTGACGTTCGGGCACGACCAACACTGAATAAAAACGACTTTGTCGCTCGATCCACCGACATGGCTGCTTTGATGCTTGAGGTCATTGATGTGGTTCGTCGAAGCATATTCTCTGCTCCATCCATTGTACTGGTCCTCAATAGCAGTATCGAAGATCTTCGATCTCGGCGGGGTAGGCTGCCGGATTGCAAGATTTTTTGCAGCGGCTGTGCAAGATTCAGAGATCAGATGACGCCAGATTATGCGCCAAGTCCGCAGGTGTTACCTCGAAATACAGCCAACGAATCGATGAGGCAACCGCGTGAAGTACTCCTCGAGACACACGCGGGGTCTCACTGATTAAGGAGTCCAAGTGAGATCGAGCCACGCTCAGCACAATGCAGTCCGACATTGTTGTTGCTGAGGCGATGTGATTCCCTTCATGGAGGCTGTGCCGCAATAACGCTGCCTGGCCGACACATGTTCCAAAACCAACTTCTGCCAAGATGCGACGCTCTTTGTGTAACTGAACTGTGCCCTCCGCGATCACATACATCGCGGTCGCTGGGTAAAGTGGGCATGATCATCAATCCAATCCAACGAAGATTCTTAACCACATGCGCGCACCTAAATCGCCTTCTTTGATAAATGTTTCCCCTCGAGCCAGTTTGACTGGGACGAAATGATGCGAAAGCACCCTTAGTATGCTGATAGCACACACCTTTTCAAACAACGAAGAAACTCGGAGACAGTTCGATATCTACAAATACGATCGTTGACACGCCATACTTGCCCATACACCTTAACACAACACATACTGCGATCTTTGAAATCAGAGGAGGGTGGGTCTGACCCAGCTCATCAAGTGAAGGATAAGGCAGAATATGCGGTCGACTGGTGCAAATTGATCCATCAGGGGGCTTCGTGTCGTATGCCTGCCTCAAGTATTTCTCGTACCTATGATAAACTTCCACGAGAAGTTCGCGAGCGAGGTCGTTACCAAGCAACTTCGGGAGTATATTCTCTTCGAATGTCCTTTTAGTTGTGCCAGTCACAAATGTTGCATGATCTTCAGCAATGTGGAGGAAATACTGCAAAGCAAGACTCGAAAGTTCCATCTGATGATGCTGGCATGCCATCATCTCAAGAAGCACGTCAACTCCAGCTTTGTTGTGGAAGCATGCTTCAATTTCAGTTTCAATCTAACCCAAGCTCAATGAGTAATTCAGCACAGCAAACAGCAACCAATGGCGTACACGTACCTTGGCGACAGGTTTGGAGTTTGATTTTGTGGGAAATAGTAAATGCAGAATGACGCTTTTGTAACTTGAAGGGAGCAAGTTTTCCAGAACTTCTCGGATCGCAGAGTGGACCTGAGGCAACTCCGACTGCAAACCTTCTAATATCACAGATACATTAAATTCTTTCGGGAATCCTGTCGAGAGAATCTTCAGAAGAAGTCGTATCGAATCGTTCAAACCATGCTCAACATGTTGGAGGAGCAAGGGCGACGATTCGTGAATATTCGTTGCCGTGCGTGGACATATGCAGTGAAACAGATGGAGCAAGTGACGAAGCCCGTACGCGTCATAAATTTTCGCCTTCAGCGCCAGGTGCAAGCTACCCAGTCGATTGGCCATACTTTGGGTCATTCGTTCGTCAAATGATGATATCTAGTTTTGGCAACTGATGCGTCAGTTTGCCTTTTCAATTCTAATGTATGATCAATTTGACTTACCAAGGATAGGACAGCGTCAACGATAAGTTCCTCCATTTCAGAGTCTTTTTCGAGCAATCGCACGAGAATTGTATCTTCTCCATCTTTCTTCTCCATAATTGAATTTGAAACGAGGTGAACTTGGACCAAATGCAACAGTACATCCAATTTATCGTCCACCGGAAACTGACCAGTTTCGACAATTCTTAGCACACCGGCTAGTGCTTCTCGCTGGTGGTGATCTCGTGCCGCTGATTGTGATTGACAGGTCTTCAGCGATGAATCGACGTACTGCAACAGCGTTACCCAGACTGCAGCAGGCTCAAAACATTTAAGAGCATTGACGATCTCTGACCGAACGGACGAATTCGATAAATGTTTCATTAGTGCTGGGATCAACATCCTCGAATTTCTAGAGCTCGATGAGCAGCATTCGATGGCAGCTTGAACCACGAGTGGCGATGGGTGGTGCAGTAGGTAAACTAGAAACCCATCTCCAAGCAGTTCTGGTAGTTCCTTGCCAACGATCCTCAGACTTACAACGCGAGAATCTAAATCACGGTCCTCATGAAGCATACGCTGCAAAATAATATTCGCTTCTTCATCCATCCAGTCAGAGAGCCTAAGCAGCGCGACAGCAGCACAAACAGTGACCGACTTTTCTTCTTCAGCGTTTTGAAGCACTTGCTTTAGAATTGTGATACATCTCTCAGTATCCGACGAAAACTTTTCATATCCACATGCGAGGATCGCCGCGACTCTGAGCTGCCTTGGTATGAATTCTGTTTTTTCTTTGACGAGCATCATCAAGTCCATTGCATGGAAAATTCCAGGAGGTTGAGTATTTACGTCAGGGCCAAAAAGCGACTCTTGGCTCTCGAGAATGAATCGCTTCCTGGCGGCAGTGTGCAGATTCAGAATACGAAGCCTCGTATGTAGTGGAGTTGCAGATGTATGGGCATCATGTCGCTTGTGGAATAGCTCGCGTAGCTCCTGTAAATAATCACGGGGTGAGTGTATCTGCGGTTTACATTCATTTGGTGGTTCGTACCTGTGCAAATAGACCAATATGATCTTGCGATAGTGAGCTCAGTACATAATTCACTTGGTTTTGAGCTCCAGAAAGGAGAGTTTCTTTCACGAGGACGAGCTAGAACGCATACAACATGAGCAACGTCGTTGTACTCCGACAGGTGATATACGTACCTGGTCTGGGGTGATAGCTACTATTGGAGACGTCAAATCGAGATAACCTTTCTTGAGAGATGCATAGAATTCGGCGGCATACGACTGTCTAGCTGCCATAGCATCAATTGCCCATGCAATGGAGATTGCCATCATAATGAAACTAGAGGCAAGGGTATGCTGTCAGTCTTCACAAAGACAAACGACGAGTCACATGTATCCATCGCACCTCGTACAAGATGCGCCGAAAAACGCTACTGCGGCCGTGGTGGTCAACAACAGGGATAACACCGCCCCAAGCACCCGTGACAAAGACCGAAAAGGACCACTGATGAAGCCTTTAAATCGTGATCGCTCCTTGGTGTTGAACGGGAGCCACAGAAGCTCCCGTGCTGGATTGAAAACGGCCAGTGAAACCGCATTGTAGAGCGCCCGACTGAAGACGAGTGGCATCGGCGCCTAGGATCGAAAAAGATATGATGTGGGAGGAGTGCAGGGGGGATGGGGGGGGCACCAAAAACGACGACGACAACAGAGTCGATGGGATACTCACCGTCGTGGTCCACGTTGCGGCTCCAAAGAGGAACACGGAGACGGGCAAGAGGCCGATTCCGTACATCACCCCAAAATGCGTGAAAAATGGCCCCGATGCGAGTTGCATGGGGATCATGATCAAGCTCTGGACGCTGTTGATCCTCGTCAACGAGGCCTTGAGCTCGCCCTCATCCTGGAGGGAGAGGATCGAGAGCGTCCGGTTGTCCACCAGCACGCGCATGACCGTCGCGAGCAGGTCGAAAAAGCAAATGTGCTTGAGGTACGCGCGTCCTTGGATCTCCTTGGCGATGACCACCGTGGGGTTGGTCGATGCGTCGGCCCCGACCGACGGACGTGCCCGCGGTGCCGTGGCCGTGGACCCGCCGCCGCTGCCACCACCCGGGGCCACCCCCCCACCGCCGACGAAGAACCCCGCGCTCGTGAGGAGGACGATCGCAACGACAAACTGCAAGCACGCCGAGACGATGAGCGTGTACTCGGTCGGGAGGTCCCGGGCCTGGAGCCCCGGGAGCACCACGAGACTCGCCAGCAGCGTCCCGAACGTCGTCCCAAAGGTGATGAACCTGCCACGTGTCGTTGGGATCGTGAGCCGTCGTCGTCGTCACACACACACACACACACGCGCGCGCGGGCACAATGCGAGGCAATCAAAATATCAGCTACCTACCCAAAGTACGTTTTGCTCTCGCCCACGTCAAAGGCCCGGGCGCAGAGGTCCCAGAACTGCCCCGTGAGGAGCTGCGCGGCGATCTCGAGCCAGATGTAGATGAGCACCGCGGTCCCCGGGGCCACGGCGGGCAGCCAGAGTGAGATCCCCGCGAGTCCCACGAGCCCAAGCCCGAGCCCCGCGGGGGCGACGGCGAAGAGCGCGCCGAGGCCGAGGCGGCGGCGCTGGAGGGCCCCGAGGCCCCGGCCCGCGGCCGTGAGCGCGTAGGCCGTGGTCACGGCCAGCAGCAGCGTCAGCGCCGAGAGCCGCGAGGCCGCGAACGAGCGGAGGAAGATCGTATCCCGCGAGATGTTGCCGAGGACCGTGACGCAGCATTGGAGCGTGAAGAGGCCACAGAAGTAGGCGACGCGGGCGAGGACCGGCGGAGGGGACGCCCCCGAGGGGAGGACCGTGGCGGAGGGAGCAGAGGAGGAGGAGGAGGAGGAGGAGGAGGACGACGACGACGAACTCGACGCCGCCATCGCTGTTGCCGTCATCGTTGTCGTCATGAGTGTGTGTGCCGCCATTCAACGGGCAGGCGTTTTGCTGTTGCTTCAAGTGTGACGTTGACAATGTTGCCCCAGTAGTGGTACGTCGTACCGATCCGCTTGGAATTTTTTTCTCTCTCTTCATTTTTTTCTTTCCTTTTGAGTTTTTCCCGCGCGTTGTTTACATCGGGGCTGTTTGTTTCAAACACCTTGGTGGTCTCTGCCAATGTTGCATCGTGTATTACCATTCTGCACAAGACGGCCCCATGATGGACGGCAATGGTGACGACGACGACGTCCGTCGGGGCGACGCCGTGGCGCACGAGCCCCGGCCCGCGACGCCCGTGGGGCGCGGGGAGTCGACGGCCGAGGGCCCTGCGGCGGCGTCGGCTCTCGGTGAGAGCGGCTCCCGCTTCCTCCCGCGGCGGGCGGTCGACGATCCCCACGAGCATCGTCGGATCACTCGTGGCGTTGACGATGCCGGCGGCGTGGGGGGCGAGGACGAAGAGGACGATGAAGAGGAGGACGGAGAGGAGGACGAAGAGGAGGAGGAGGAGGAGGAGGACGATGACGACCACGTCCGACGGAGCTGGACGACGGAGCGGGAGCCCCCGCCGACGCTCGCGCGGCGGTTCTGGGGCCAGCGCCAGCGGCATTACCTCGCCTTTGAGCACCGCCGCGAGGCGGTGGCGATGACAACGACGACGACGAGGACGACGAGGGGACTGGGGGCGAATGACGACGAGGAGCAAGAAGGCGACAGAGCGCGCGAGGATGCGGAGGACGGCGACCTCGACGAGGACGACGACGAGGACGCGCACACGTATCGCTTTGCCCCGCGTCGGCGCGAGTATGCGCACGAGGCGACTCCGACGCTGGAGCAAGGGCCCGACCATCATGACGACGGCGATGATCAGGACGTGAGCGACGACGTGAGCGACGACGTGAGCGACGACGTGAGCGACGACTCCTTTGGGTCCCTCGAGTGGGTCACGCGGCAGCTCCGTCACCTCGAGCGACAGCAGCCTCCTCAGCCTCCGCCGCGCGTCTCTGGACCGGCACGCGTGGCGGAGGCCGCACACGAAGACAACGACGACGATGACGAGCATGAAGCGGCGGATGGGAAACTCTCGAACGCGGACATGCACCTGGGGGAGCTGGCGAAGGACGCGGAGGGACGACGACGCGATGATCGTTACGAGACACGCAGCAGCGGAGACGACGAGGCCGACGACGATTCCCATCACGATGGGATCGAGCAGAGCGTCCGAGAGGCGCTGTCGCTCTTGAACGACCACGACGAGCGGCGCGGGGAGGCCGGGGGCGACGAGGACGACGACAAGGACGACGATGATGCTGATGATGATGCGCTTGCGGGCTCGCGCTGGCGGCTCCGGGATCCGACGATGCAGCAGTACTTTGAGCTCGTGGAGGAAGCGGCGCTCGAGGCCTCGCGGACGGCCGACCGTGGAGGATTCCCATTGCGAGAGGCCGAACGTGCGGATCGCGCTCACAGCAGCGACGATGAGGACAAAACGTCGAGGCGACGGGACGCAACGACCTCGCAAGGCATTGGTGCAGCGGGGGAGACCTCGAGAGGTGATGCTGCCGCTGGTGATGCTGACGAGTGGCTCGAGGCCTACACGGCCAAGGGCCGTGTGTACTACTACAACCGGCGGACACGCGAGTCGTCGTGGAAAAAGTACGTCCAATTAACTTGTGTTCATTGCCACAGTGAAAGCTGACCCATATGTACTACGTGTTCTTAGGCCACCAAGTGTCGAGCAACAAGAGGAGCTCGCCGCACAGGCATCGAGGGTGAACGAGAAGGTCGACAAATGCCCATCCACCCCATCACCGACTTCCTCATCCCAGTCTTTGGAACAACAAGCGGATGTTGCCACGTTGTTTTGTTGTTTCTGCGGTTCGAAGCTTCATAGGTGCGATGGATTCCGGTCGCATTTTCACGAATGCAGCACCTTGCAGAACCACAAGCAAACCCAGAGTCCTCTATATTCTCAATTTCAAGAGATGCTCTGCATTTTGTCAGAGGACAAGACTCTACGGGCCATGCACTACGCATCCTCGTTTCCGGAAGTGTCTCCGAGGGTACCAGCTGGTACTCGAGATGACATTCAAGCGAGTTTGTCGATTCTACATACCCGAACGCGTCCAACGCGAGCAGCACAACACACCAGTCTGTACCACCAGAACGGAGTTGATTCCGTTACCGTGTCTTCAACATCCTCCAAGCGGATCTCTTCCGCTCCCAGGGAATCATTGTCAGCAAGATACACCTCGATGAAGCAAAAACCTAATGCCGTAATGTTGCAAAATATGGAGACTTGTCGACACTGTGGGAGAAGCTTCGCTGAAGGGCGGCTAGCGAAACATGAAGGTGTTTGCCCACGGGTCTTCGGCAACGAAGTGTCGTGGGGTCGGGGTGGTGTATCGTCGGTGTCGAAGTCAAAAACTGAAACACAAAACGATCATGAGCACCGCCAGCAAATGCTTCGAAGCATTCACCACAAGACCCGAAGTGGAACCAAAAATTCTCAACACACACTGGCATTGAGTTTTAAAGAACACCAAGCATCACTGGTTGAATGCCCCTGTTGTCATCGCAAATTTGCTCCATCCGGCGCACAACAGCACATAGACATTTGCAAGACTGTACAAAATCGTCCCCGGAATCCGATCCCACTGATGAAAGACTTTGCCATTGCTGGCTAGGAGAAGATTTCACGGTGTTGGTTATCCGGGCTCATGGCGGATTCCTTTCGTGCGTAGAAAATCTGATGGGATTTACACGTAGAATGCATTGATCAGCTGATAATCTACCCACGTTATGCAGCTACTCATAACCTTCCAGATATCAATTCTCTCTTCCTACGGGCGAAATCCAGCGTACGCTTTCTCCAAGATTTCTTTGCGGATCTTGGGATAGTCTGGGTACTGATCAAGCACTTTGTGGCATACATCCACTGCCAAGACGAACTTCTTTGCCTTTAGGTAGTTGAAGGCGAGTTTAAAACCGATCGTCGCACTGGCTTCACCTTCGCATGTCCACGCTTCTTGGTAGCACTCAGCAGCATCGATATATGACTGCTCCTTCTCCATGATCAACCCCAGCAACTCCCAAGCCTTTCCGGAAGATTTGTTGTGCATGAGAGCTTTCTTGCAGAGTTCTTGAGCAAGGTCGTACTTGGAACGCTCAATATACAGGTCAGCAAGAAGAAGATAGCTTCGTTCATAGTCCTCGGCAAGATGCTGGTCGTAATTCATCTTGGCAATCCGCTTAAGTTGGTTTCGAGCCTTCGGCTGCTGTTTTGTCAACATGTACGCCGTAGCGAGCCCAAGGAGCGCGGGGACGTAGTCGCGATCATAGCCTTCCAAGATCTCCATGAAAAGCTGGATGGACTTTTCGAGCATGGATTTGGTCTTCACGGCCAGCACGGCATACGCTTCAAGAACTTTGATTTCAACGTTCTTGTCATTGCGGACTGGCAGCTCATCAAGGAGCGTGTTGGCAATTCGGATGTTGTCGCTCTGCTCTTTCGTGTTGGACAACCCGTCCCCATTGTCCCCACCAGATCCCAGTTCCCACAGGTTTTCGTTGTCTGGGTTCAAATATATTTCGATCATGTTGATCAAAGCTCTCTCTCCCCACTCGGGATCTCGTCGAGCAAGATTGAATTCTTCGATAGCCTCACGAACGTTGTTCTTGTAACGAGCATAAAGCCCCTTGCAATAGTGTAATCCAGGAGAGTGGGCGACCCGAACGCCCGTGCGTTCGGCCAGTTTCAGGTACCGGGGGACTGTCGACAGTTTCCCTGCTCGACGAAGCATTATGATAAAGCGGCTCAACGCAGCAAAGTTATCCGGTTTGCTCTCAAGCAATTGCTGAAAATGATAGATCGCTGACTCATTATCTTCCTTCTGAATCATAATGTCCGCCAACATGATTGCTGCCTCCTCATGCGCAGGGTTGAGGCGCAGAAGTGTCGTGCATCGGGCCTGGCATTGATCCAGATCGCCAGTCTGCTGATATGTGCGAGCCAAGAACAAGATGCAGCCTTCATGGGTCTCATCAGAACGAAGAGCGAGCGTTGCATACTTGAGGACATTCTCGTGCTCTGCTGCATGCCCCTTGTCAGCGTAAATCTGCGCGATCTGGAAGCATGTCTCGGCAATTGCTCGTTTTTGGCGACTGATCACATCCGGTTGTTCATTTTTCTGCTTGTCAAGGATGATCTTCTGCAACGAGTAGACCTTGAGGAGGGATTGGATAGAAAGGTCGTCGTTTCCGAGTCCACGGTGGATTGTCGGGAGGATGAGCTGCAGCTCAACTACCTGCAAGAGATCACTGATTTCGTCGGACTCACTGCTTGGTGCCTGCTGAATAACCCGCAATGCTTGATCGAAATGCCCCAATTTCGCGTACAGCTCTGCCAGATCCTTGCGCAGTACAATATTCGACGGCGCGAGCTTGAGGGCGCTCTCATAATAGTCGACGGCTTTGAGGAAATCATGTTTGGATATCAGGACCTTGCCGATGCGACCTGCTATCATCGGGTCGTTTGGACTTAACGCCGCCGCGGCTCGGAACGATTCGATTGCCTGATCTAGCATCTGGATCCGAAGGTACGCCTCGGCCATGCTCACGTGGCTTGCGTGTGATGGATTCATCGCAACGAGTTCTTGGTAGCATCGGGCGTATTGGTGCTTATCTTTTCGGTACTGAAGGAAGATGTCTGCCTTGATCATCTGAGCCTTGGCGAACGCTGGCGATCCCTGAGGGACGTTGCTGAGCATCGCAATGGCCGAGTCAAAGTCTCCCCGTTTGATGGCCAGCTCGCTGTTGGCGACAAGGACACGAACTTCTTGCGACGTTCCCCTACGACAATTAAAGCACGATTAGACGCGATAATTTGCCTCCATCGGCAAAAACGTGCCACACACCTGAAGCATTGAAGTGCCTCGCGAACGATTCGAGTCGCTTCCGGGACATCATTCAATTGAGAGAGTACCTGGGCCATTTGAATGTAGACAGATGCCTTGTCGAAGAGAGTGATCTCACTTGCCCCATGGGTCGCCGACGTGCTGGATGTTGCCGTAGCCGAGCCGCGTTTGCCCTTTGGACCCCCGGCTGGCTGTGGTGGCGCACCTTGGTTGGTGACCATCTTCATCGCTGCTTGGAGCGTTTGGTGGGCGTCGCGAAGATCTCCAGCATTCTCGAGAATTTTGGCCTTGATGATGAAGTAAGAGAGCTTTTGACGGATCGAGAAATCATGACTTAGCGCCTGGTCTAGGCATGTCGACGCCGCACGGAAGTGTTCCCGCTCGAGGCAGATCCGCGCCTGAAGGAGGTGTGCCTGGGCGTGGCTCGGATCCATCTTCAGGATCGTATTGCAAACGTGATAGGCCACGTCGAGCTTGGACGAGACAAAGTACGCCTGTGCGAGGACGAATTGCGCCCGAAGGAAACCTGGGGACTTCTGCACGAGCTTTTCGAGCACGCTGATGCCCTTGGCGACCACCGCGGCGGCCGAAGGGGCATCCTCTCCGCTCCCACCACTTTTGATCGCGGGGGCATCCTGCTTGACGAATTCGGTGGCGACTTCGACGAGGAACAACGGATTGAGCTGGCTCATGAGCTCATGCGTCGAAACATCAGCCTGCTGGATCGTGTCCTTGAGGCGATCCATGTGCAGCTGCACGGCTTTCTGCAGAAGCTTGATCTGCTTGCCCCGGTCCTTGTCCTTGTGCCAACTCAAGAGGGCCTGAAGGAAGACGAACCCCGCGCTTGCGCCGATCGACTCTTGGATCACGCTGAGGAACTCCATCTGCTGCGAGGCATCCTCGAGCTGCCCCAGTTTGATCTGACAGTAGATGAGCCCGTGGAGGGCCATTTCATTGGACTCGTCGAGTTTGAGAGCCTCCTTGTACGACTCCATGGCCTCGCCGTAATCCTCCAGGAGCGTTCGCTGGTACCCACGCTCAGCCCGGTACGCACCGCTTTCAGGGTTGAGGTGCACTGCCTGCTCGATGAGCGCCAGGTTGCACTGCAGTACTTCCACATTCTGATCTGAAAGGCGGGCGTTGCACTTGCCAATCTCGAAAAAGAGCTCGGGGTTGGCGGGCTCTGTCTTCTTGAGAGCATCGAAGAGATCACGGATATGCTGCGCGGCCTCCTTGGTCTTGCCCTCACGGGAGAGAAGGAAGAGGACCATGATCCGGAGCGCCTCCAGGTCCCGGGGGTTGTCTCCAAGTACCCGCTCGACGCACTCAATGCACTGCTCCCAGCTCCCCATCTTGAGCACAATCGCTGCCTTCTCGCTCACCCCGTGCTTGAACCAAGGGAATTTGACGATTAACTCATCCAGGCACTCCAGCGCCCGGGAGTAGTTCTTCTTGAGATCGTGATACTTGGCCACACCCAACAAAAGCTCGGCGTCATTGGCATCTCGGACCTGCTCGAAAAACTTGATGGCACCGTCGCGCAGATCAAAATCTCGCTTGCTCTTGGGGTCGACGGTGAGGTCGAGCCAGCCTCGAAGCACCGTCGCCCGCATCTGCGTTGGGGTCTCGGGCGTCGCTCGCCCCCCAGCGAGCTGATCGAGGAGCTTGCGGGCTTTGACGGGCTCTTGGAGGTGCCAGAACAAATTCGCACACAGCAGCAAGCTGCTGTCATTGGCGTGCTCCTCGGCCATGCAGACTTGCAGCTCCAACTGGGCAATCTCCTCGTGATCGACCGTCTTGCAGTTGTTGTGGGCGTAGATGAGCGCGTGAAGGCACGGAAGCTCGACTTCTTTGCGCTTTTTGAGGTTCTCGAGTTCGCGAATCGCCGACGAGTAGCTCCGCTCGAGGACGATCCCAAATGCCCGCCAGAACATGATCGTCGCATCACTACCTTTCCTCTCAAGCAGCGTCTCGCACAACCGCTGGACATGGTCATACCAGCCTTTGCGGAGATAATAGTTGATCAACACCCGGGGGTCCATTGCACTCGCACTCATCGTCGAGCGAACGATCGTGCACGTGCGCAGCAAGAAATCGATCTTTGGGCGCACCTGATTCAAGCTTGCCACCACAGTGTACGGCCCAGCGTTGTTGCCAAGGTACGTGAAGGGTCGCGCCTCTTCGCCGTTCTTTGCAGACACCGTCGAACAAATTGAAGTCACCGATACGTCATCGATTGGTTGGTACCCAATGCATAGTATTTGTTTTCATCACAATGGACCTACATCGACATTCTCGCATGTGCCGACACCTTGGCGAGCTCGCGGGGAGGAATAAGTTAAACTCTCGTCTACAGCACCATTGGCACAATGTCCGATGCCCAAGCCACGGCCAAACTCACGCCTGCGAGCCACGCCGATCGAAGGAATGTATCACGATGGATGCTCATGGACGTTGACGACAGGGAATCGACTTCATCCGGGCCCCGGAGGTTGTCTTGCTCTGTTTCACTGCCACTGCCATCATCAGCATTGTCCGTCGCGGACGCGTTGGTCACGTGAGGTTTGCGTGTGGGTTTCTTGGGCTTGTTCTTCTGGGCTTCTTCCTCGGCTTGCTCCAGTGCCTCCTCCGATTTTGTGCACTGGATGTGTTCGAACATGGCCTTCTTAACCATCTTTTTCTTATCTGTTGGATCGGATATCCCCTTGATATACGCGAGGTTGTTCGTCTCCGTCCACGAGCAACATGGATCTCCCAGCTCCTGGCCGTTCGTCTGACCGTCCCCATCAATATCCATTTCACAGAACTCGCGCGTCCACAAGTACCCAACACCTTTGAAGGCCTCGCCAAAGTCGTTAAGCTCGCCACCGCCCTTGCGGTTTTCGTGCCCGAGTGCTGCGACGCCAGGGATGCGATCACCATTGGGAATCCGCTTGACAAACGACGCCCGACCATCCACGAACACAAGCATCGCCATCGTTGCCGACGCAGCGACCAAGATTCGGGAAGCTTGAGGCCTTCTACGCATTGTTTCGTTCGCGCTCCGTGATCACGTTTGGAGGTCTGTTGTCGAGTCGGGCGATTTTCGTTCTGACCTGCTCTTCCTCGTGAATTGCCCGGTGCCCACAGCGTCATCGCATCGCATCTCGACGAGTTGGAGCTGTGCGACGGGATGCGAGTAGATCGTGTCACACAGGAACAAGGCCATTGTGAAGCAAGATGATGCGATCGGATCTCGTGGGATAATGCCAAATGGCCAGGAAATGCGACAATGTATCGTTTCCGCGAAGTTTCCTTGTTGGCCAATTTAGTTGGATCTCAAATATCCCTTCGGATTCAAATCACAGTTGTGAGGGTTTGCCTAAAGTGGTGCTGCGGTCAAGAAGTGGCCAGCTCCATTGTCATCTTGCAGCTTGATGACACGCCAAAGACATTGAGCAGACTGATGGGGCGGTACGGACGCGGATTGGCGTCTCAATTAGGTTTATGGGATACCCGGCAGGATGGTGGGACAATGTGCAAGTTCTTATAATTATACCCAAGCGCCAAGTGGCCATGAAGCAGGTCTGTTTGCGATCAAAGAAGCGCCGCAAGCCCGGCCGCAGCGGTTGCCAAGAGGGTGGCGATGCTGTTGATGCTGGCTGACGATGGGGCTGGAGTCGCTGGCGGGCACGAGATGGCTTCGTACAGTGAGCTGTCGACCTTCTTTGTCGCGTCACTTGGGTGGGAGGCGGTCTTGTAGCGCGGCGTCGCACCAGGGGTCCACTCACAGCAAGGATCTCCGAGCTCCTGTCCGTTGGTCTGGCCATCGCCATCGGTATCGGCTTTACACAACGTGGTCGTCCACTTGTTGCCCGCCGAGTCGAAGGCCTTGCCGAAAGCATTGCGGGCATCCTTATTCCCTGTGCCATCGGAGTGCCCAATTGCCGCGACACCTGGAACATTGGCGCCATTTGGAATCCGGCTGACAAACTCCTCCTTTGCCATAACGCCAATGGTGCCCATGGCGACAGCGAGCACGAGAATCCCTGTAGCAGTCTTCATATTTTGGTCAATCTCTTCGTCCCTGGATGGAGCTTTTGAATATGAATGCCGGGGATCCAGGCGCTAGATGACAGCCACCGGCGCCAAGATTGAGACGTGGAGACCATGCACGGTTGGGCGGAGAAAATCATATCCGTATCATAAGATATTCTGGTGTGTCTATTTGGAGTGTCCTCGTCTTCATCACCCAGGAGCACTCGGAATCCAGCGGAGAAGATAGTCTTGGGAGATCTACTGGTAACGTTATGCGGGGTACCAGGCACACAAATTACGTGGTTGCTCAACTAGAAGACCCCAGCGTCCTTATCTCAAAGGGTTACCTTGCCAACAACGCTCGCTCACTCCTTTTCAGAGAAATACCACTTTTGACCCAGTCGCATCAAGCAGGAGCGCCCACATAGTCGTCGATCGGTTTTGAGAAGGACAATCTTGACTTGTATGATGTCATTCACTAGAGCCGGATGTGGGTTGGATTCAGGTGAATAACACTTAGGAGAAAACACGTGAAGCACTGGTGCCAGCACAACTAGCACAGGTCGTTATCAGTGTTGTACTGTCGTTGGCTGCACTGTATAAAAGCGGGGACCCGCAAACTTCGAGCAAGCGTTTGATTACTCCAGCCTTGATCTAATGCCTCATCATCCGTCAAACTGACCATCACTGCCCTCTGCATGAGTTTGGTGCGACCTTGGTATGAAGAATCGCATGAGGATCATCACTTTTGAGGAACAACAATGGCTTATTGTCTATATAGTTCTAATTCGAGCTTCGGCTGGTTGAGAGAGCACCCGCATTTTGCATTACCGTCATTTCATTCCTTACTTTCAACCACCAACTGCAATGTCTACTGCGCGAAGAGCCTCGATAGTCGGCGTGACCGTCGCAAAGGTGTGGGAGGAGACTCAAGTAGAACTCCATGGACACTATTCCCCAGCCAATCTACACCGATTTGTGGCGTACGCACATCAAACTTCACCACGGAGGTTGGTGCTGGTGTTTGCCTTCGTCCCCATTCCGTGCATTGTAGGCATGTGGCTCGTGGATTTGATCCCCTTGGAGGCACCAAGTGCTGGAATCCGTAGCCCGATGGTGTGGTTGAGACTGTACATTGTCCTCTTCGTCATATCCGTGGGCTCCCTTGAACAACTGCGACATCACATACGATCTATTCGACTGGGCCGAGTCCTAGTAAAAGGGTTCTTGGTCGTAACCACTGGATTCTGCGTAGCGTGTGTCTACGGAATGGCATCGTTAATTGGTTATCCGCTGCCTTTCACATTGATACTCGTCACAACTCCTTGGACTCCAGTTGTCTTCATCATGTTGATCTTTATGTGGCGACGTCATCGCTTGGCGAACGAACGACTTCGACAGGATCTATGGCGGTATTCTATCCTCATCATTTGCCAGTTCGCCATGACCATTATCTACCCACTCTACAATCATCTTTTTCGGAGACTGAGCCATCACAAGCAGACAGCATTTGTGTTGTTATTACCAGTCATCAAGCTGCTTGGAAAGAATGTGCTGAGTCGCGCAGTCAATGATACGAGCGAAGGGAAACCAGAATCGGTGGTATTCAACATCGAAGTTTTTCATTCGCTCTTCGTATCTCTCTGTATACAGAACGCGGCTTCTGTGCAGACAATTGTTGCACTGATGTTCGTAGATCTCGTTCAGTTTGCCCTTTCGGTGCGCGATATTTTGAACATCCTCGCTAGCATACGACCGATTATGGCAACAATCGACGAGTATCGGGCACAGACGAATAACCCTAGGTGTTCGTTCCATGACCTCATCTCTTTGACGAAGCGAGCTATGGCCATGGAGCCGGATGTCTTGAAAAGGATCTGTCATTCCTTGTCGTTATCTTCTCAGAGGAATAGTAACTTCTCACATGGTTCGGGAAATGCTGCACAAGCGGACGTCGGAAATGTAGTTCGGATCGTGCCAACGCTCTCTAGTCAACGGGATTCGCCGAGGAGTCCCGTCATCGTCTGGGCGTCAAACAAACGCCTCAGTCGGACACAGTCACTCCATTCAGATACCATGACCCGCGACTTAGAAGTGTTGAATCCCTCAGAGCGGTGTATTTTGGTTCAGAAGACTCTCAAGCTGCTTTATGTGGTTGAGTATTTTACTCTTATCGAGTACGCTGAGGCCATTATGCCCATCATTTACAGTACGTATGCAGCAGGTTGTATGCGTTGCCGCGTGCTGACGCTTGTTTGTCTGTGTCAGATGCATGCGTGCTGATGATGTTCCAGATGCAAAATCGAAACTTTTACTCGTTTCTCCAAAATTTGTCAGGCGCTGAAATTATCCAAACTGCATGTTATGTTGCCATCTACACAACACTCGAGTGGATTTCACTGTTGCTGACGATGTGCTACCTGTGGTGGAAGCTCCGATTTTCTGTCATCCATCAACTAGCTTTCGTACTCGAGAAACGCCAGGTGAATATCCAAGCCAAACTTATTGTTTGGGTGTTTTACATCATCCAAAGTGCGCTCGTGCAGTCAGGTAAGCGTTGTTTGTGCTTGCGTTGATTGCCACCTCTGAAATTGAAGTGTTCGAAGGCGCCGACTACACATTCAAGTTCGAGTGGCTTCATTAGCCTTCAGCACAACAATAGTTAGTGAGATGTTTGGGTGAAATCATCGACCGCCTCAACTGACAGATCGCCGAACAATGATATTGCCTCGGAAAGACAAAAGAGATGGGATTTTGGTATCTACACTGGTTCGTAAACGTTATTTCTTCCCCAACGGCACAATAAATAGCACGCACAGATGAAGAAAGGATGGATGTGAACACAGCTCAAGTATTGCCAACGAGACGAACTATTGACATTTTTCAAAGCGAGTCCTCATGCACCCATCGCACCGCTAGCCGGGGACGTGACGACCGCACAATCCAGACGATCAGGTACGCTCTCTCAAAATGCCTGGCGTCCGCGCGGCATCGCGAGCGTGGGAGCAAACACAGGTTGAGCTGCAAGGACACTACTCAGCCAAGAAGCTCCACAACCTCCTGACGTACGAGAACCAAGTGAGCTGGCTGCGGACGTTCGCCGTGTTTTTCCTCACTCCAGCTCCCTGCGTGTTGGTGTTCTTCTTGGTGGATTTGATCGAGCTCGAGCCGACCAGCAGAGGAATTGTTCATAGCCCAATGGTATGGGTCCGGACGTGTATTACAGTTTTCCTGATGTCAACGGGAGTTATTGAACAGGTTCGGCATCACGTGAGATCATTCCGAATCGGCAGAATAGGGAGCTCAGTGTTTGCATGCGCCCTGGCAGCTCTGACAACATACAGCACGTTTGCCCTCGCAACACTCATCGGGTATCCGCTGCCATTTACATTGATTATTGGTACCATTCCGTGGATTTGTATCGCTGCTATCTTCCTTTTCATCATTCAGCAGATTCAGGCGCGATCAAGTCCAACACTAGGGACAGATCTTCGGCACTATGCTGCCATCGTGTTCTGCCAAGTTACAATGACTATTGTATATCCACTCTACAACCACGCATTTCGGAAAATGGGGCGGGATCAACAAACGGCATTTGTGTTGCTCCTTCCAGTCATCAAAATGGGTGGAAAAAACTGGATTAGCCGAACGTTACGCGATGCCAGCGACTCCAAGCCGGAGGCAGTGGTATTCAACATGGAAGTTTTCCACTCGCTTTTTGTATCATTGTGTATGCAGAGCGCCAACTCTGCTCAAACCGTGATAGCCTTGATGGCTGTGGACATTATTCAAGTATGGATGTCCTTTTGGGACGTAATGGTCATCCTAAAAAGTCTCCGACCGATAATTGACAAAATTGACACTGCGAGGATGAACGCATCACCCGACAAGTTTCGGAAACGGCGACGTGCTCTCCAGGATCTGATCCAGCTTGCTCTTCAGATCCTAGCAATGGAACCTCGACTTGGGGCCAGAGAGTGGCAATCATTTACTGTGTTATCGAAATCATGGAACTCGAAGCTCCAGCTTCACCCAAATGCGAGGGCTCCCACCGCATCGAGTGTTACGGCTGCTACTACAATAGCAGGTCGATGGAAATCGGGAAAGCTAGCGAACGCGAATGCTCGTTTCATGCAGAATACCTTGCTGACAAGTATCTATCCAAGACCAGCCCAGGTATTGCCACGTTCAATAAGAGTCATACCACATGCTGAACCGTGGAGGGCGGGTACATCCTCGAAGGTCATGCGTGTTCTTGCAAACGAATTATCTCTTTTAAACATGTCAGAGCGGCGATTTGTTGTTGAGAAAACCCTGAAGCTTCTCTACGTTGCGGAGTACATCACACTTGTGGAGTACACAGAAGTGATTATGCCCACGATATACAGTGAGTGACCCCGTTCAACGTGGGCTTGTGGGTAGTGGTCTTACTCATGGTTTTATATCTACAGATGTGTGCGTTTTCATCACCTTCCATCTTCGAAATCGGAAATACTACACATTCCTGCAGGGAATGACTGACGTCGACTACACACGAACCAGTCAATTTGTTGGGCTCTATATTTTGCTTGAGTTCGGCTCATTTATGATGACGATGGGATTCTTGTGGTGGAAGCTCCGACTGTCGTTGCTTCATCAATTGTCATTCATTCTGGAAAGTCGACAAGCGAGTATCCAGGCGAAACTGTTTCTTTGGGTCTTCTACGTTGTCCAGAGTTCCATTGTTCACTTTGGTTCGTACGCACTCGTTCATGGTCCGATCGACTGCGTTCTGATGAATTCTTGCATTTCTCAGGTGCCGATTATTCATTTAGATTTGAATGGCTGCAGAAGACCTAATGTGGCCATGAGAGTTTTCGTTGACTTGCTGCTGGCGTCTGGTTTCCGGACTTCCATAGTCTTGCATCGAATACCTTTTTCTGCTTTGTATTAGACTAATCACCTTCCAAATCCTGTTTTTGTCTGTGAACGTCCAAGTAGCATATTCTTAGGGTCATCGTGAATGGCCAATCGCAGAAATACAGTAAGAACAAGAACGTATGAATGGAACTAGTCAGCAGCATCCCAAATGAGAAGCTGGTATGCGGCGGTGTTTAAAGCTGGCGCGGCGTAAGTGCTCACACACAGTAAGTGCTCACTCACACTACCCACTGCTCGGCTCATTACACACTGTTGTGGCGAGTATCGAAGCGCATTCTGGAGTCCTCATTCATCGTGCGATGCGCCGATCGTCCATCATCGGCGTGGGATCAAGAGCATGGCAGCAGGCCCAGGTTGAACTCCATGGTCACTATTCTGTTGCTAATCTGCGTAGATTTGCAGCATATTGCAAGCGGCGAAATGCACTGCAAGTCGCATTCTTGTTCGCAACGACTCCAGTGCCATGTTGCGTTGCCTTTTGGATTGTGGATTTGTTTCGCCTGGAGCCGCCAAGCACCGGGATAAACAGCCCCACGGTGTGGCTGCGAGCTTGCTTCATGGTTTTTGTCATTTCGCTTGGTGATCTTGTACAGCTCCGACACCACATCAAGTCTCTCCTGCTGAATCGCCGTCAGATGCTGGGGATATCGATTGTGGCCACCGTGAGTTGCTTCGTGGGCACGTTTCTACTTGCAATGGCAATCGGCTACCCGCTGCCCTTCACTGTTGTCATGTCAACGTTTCCATGGGCGGTAGGATTTGGATCCTCGCTTTATGTTGTTCAGCGTAATAACACGCATCCCCATCTCCAACGTGAAATGAAACAGTACGGGCTGGTGCTTCTTGGTCAAGTCGTCTTGACAATCGTCTATCCTCTGTACAACCACGCATTCTGCAAGATGTCTCCCGATCAACAGACTGTCTTCGTGCTTTCACTTCCTGTCATCAAGATTGGCGGTAAAAACTGGATTAGTCGAACCCTAAGGGACGCAAGCGATCAAAAACCAGAAGCCGTCGTGTTCAATGTCGAGGTCTTCCACTCGTTGTTCGTATCATTGTGCATGCAAAGTGCGACATCGATGCGGACAGTTGCCGTGTTGATGATAGCGGATCTCATTCAAATCTGGCTATCCTTGTGGGATGTGTGGCACATCATCTACAGACTACAACCGATCCTCATGAAACTCAATTCGACCCGACAGCGAAGGGCGGATACAACCACACGACCACCAATTCGCGATCTTCTTCATTTAGCAATTGAAGCAGTCCCATCTGAATATGCACAGAACACCAAGCAAGCTTGGGTTGACAGCTCGAGCACTTTGCAGCCTCAAAGTGGGCATCCAGATGCCGACACAAAGGTCAAAATTACACAAGTGGTGCCAAATCAAAGCGGGCCAGCGAATGTAGGACCATCGCATACGCCATCGTCGTCGGCGCAAACCTCAGGCAACAGCACTTCGTTTCAATTCAGGAGCGATTTGGCCACCCTCAGCGTCGAAGAGCGACGCACTCTGGTCCACCAGACTCTCAAGCTCCTGTACGTGATCGAATACATCACTCTTATCGAGTACACCGAGGTCATCATCCCGACAATTTACAGTACGTTTTCCAATACTAATCTGTCTGGACTGGTCACTCGTGCTTTTATGCGCAGTCTAACTCGTCGATTATGCCTGGACAATGCAGTCACTTGCTCCTGGCTTACGTTCCATCTTGACAATCGAGTCTACTGTATTACTCCTTCCTCGTGGGCATCACAGAGGCTCAACTCAACCGCACGCATCACTATGTCGCGATCTACATGTCCCTCGAGCTGCTGTCGTTCTTTGCGATTGTGGCCTTCATCTGGTATCTGCTTCGACTGTCACTGTGGCATCAACTCGCATTTGTCCTCGAGTCACGCTACGCGACGATCCAGTCCAAGCTCTTCGTTTGGGTCTTTTACGTCCTTCAGTGTTCAATTGTTCAGCTCGGTACGTGCATTTCTTTCGCGTGCGGTGTGTCCAAACCGTTTTCCCATGACATATGTGTCGGAACTTGTCCATACACGGACAGGGGCGGATTACTCATTCTCGTTCGAGTGGCTGAAGCACAACCGCAGCTCATGATTACTCTCACATACCACCAAACAGAAATTCCCCCTACCTCTGCGTGGCGTGTGCATTAAAAAGATCAATTAGAACGAAAGACCACGAAACTGCTGTGTCATCCAACACCCATGGAGACCTCGAAAAATGTTGTGCAATCGAGTTTGCGTGCTAATATCACAGTCGGCGGCTTCCTGCTAGTAGTCAACTGTCTGTATTCTGGAAGAATCAAAACAAAAATTGGTGGCCGGCCACAAAAAGTTGCTATGAACCGAGTTCCATTGATGTAGAAAGCGTCGAAATCGCGTGGCCGTGATGCCATTGACATTGGCCCATAGGGCATGCACTTGGAGCTTCATCGTGCCAAATGGGAACATCTCAACGGAGGCAAAATCGACGAGTGGGGGATGTTCACACCAAATGGCGATATCATTCACCATGAGCAGTCATGAGGCAAGGGGCATTGTTTCATCAGGTAACCGGCGGGCGTCGGAGGCACAGTACAGCCTGACAAGCTGCAGCTTCGGGATACCGACACTTTTCAACACGGGTTTCCCACAACGCGCCATTTTCGTCCCGATTGCCACCGAATGCCGACCTTGACACCATCAGCACTGCATCATTTTGCTGACCGATGCCCCGTTTATTGTGAAGCATTCATCGGAATCTGCCTTCATCACCCTTGAACGTTCGAGTAGCTCAAGCGCAGTAAAAATGCTCATGAGTGCTCTCCAGTCCCCATATCTCGGTGCAAATCGTCTCCACACAAGCAATGAAAACCTTCCAAGCCCATTTTCGCCGTGGTTTTGCTTTAGCATGCAACACCAAGATGGCATTGGGCATTCACTGCGTAGAATCACGGAGTTGGCACCAATCAAGGCACTGGAGAATGCGACAATAATTCCGAATGACGATGCCAATGATCTCATGGCCTGATTATCCAAGAAGGAAACCGGGGCGAGCAGCTTATGATATCTGTCGATTTGCGATGGGATGGCAACGAGGCCAGAGTGATCGATGCCCTCGACAGGTTGATCCCAAGCAGTGGAAGGCAGAGAGGAAAACTAGATAATCAAGATTGTCGGTTGCCGGGGTAAAAGCTACCACTCCGCCCCTACCATCATCACCGCACTGAGACCCACTAACGCCATGACAGACCGCTTGTCCCCGATCGTGGCGCTGTTCGACGGCGACGGCGTGGGCGCTTGGACCGTGGAAGTCGGGGTCGGCCCAAGTGTGGTCGGGAACGGACCGGGTACCGAAGTAGGGGTCGTCGGTGGTGAGTCCCCGGCGGAGACTCCACTTGAGCAATTGATGTCGGCCCAGAGCGCGGGATCGGCGGTCATCTTCTTGTCACCGGGATGGGAGACGCCCTGGGTGAAGCTCGGAGTATCACCGGACGTCCACTTGCAGCAGGGATCCCCGAGTTCCTGGCCGTTGGTCTGGCCGTCGCCGTCCGTGTCGGCCTCGCAAAGCTCCTTGGTCCATCTCCTGCCAGCGGCAGCAAAGGCATTACCAAAGGCATTGACCATGCCGTTGCCGTCGGGATTGACGTGGCCGATGGCCGCGACGCCGTTGACGTTGGCCCCGTTGGGCACGCGGCTCACAAACGAGCGCTCAGCGGCCACAGTGGCAAACGCCGTCACAGCGACGACCGCAGCAGCCTGGGAGAGAAGCTTCATCATGTCAAGTGGGGCACCTGTCAATGGATTGGCGAGTGGGCATCCTGCGTGACTGCGATTTGCTGCCGCTGTGGGGGCTGCTGCTGCTGTGGGAGTGACCTGGCGACTGCTGACCGAGATCCTAAGAGTGGGGCATGAGTATTTTGGTGGTGGCCCAGAAGAACTCTGAGCAAGCTGGACAAGCATCACTCCTCTACTTAGAGAATTTGACGCGGCTGCGAGCGGGCATCGGAGACAACAATGGACAGCTCACCAGGCATCGGGCGACGTGCGGCGCCACAGATACTGCTTGGAGAGACTCCATTAACGCAACGGGAAACGTGACATCCAGTGTCTATTAGCACCGGACTCCATTCCTTCACAGAACAACGACAACAAAAAACCGAGTTGAAGGCGACTGCCTAAAGGACGACGGATGACTGACTGACTATTCCCACTGGGCTGCCATCCCGATCGCCACGCTGAGACCGACGGCGATGGCGACAATGGACGGCGTCGCGTTGATCGCGGGGCTCTTGGTTGGCGCTTGGGTCGTGGTCGCCGGGGTCGTCGAGGACGAGGACGAATTACTGGCGGTGGCCCCACCACTGGCGCACTTGATGCTGGCCCAGAGCGTCGGATCGGCGGTCATCTTCTTATCCCCAGGATGCGAGACGCCCTTGGTGAAACTCGGCGTGCCCCCAGCGGTCCACTCGCAGCACGGGTCCCCGAGCTCCTGGCCGTTGGTCTGGCCGTCGTCGTCCGAGTCGGCCAGGCAGAGCTCCTTGGTCCACTTCTTCCCGGCCTTGTCAAAGGCCTTGCCAAAGGCATTAAGCGCGCCGTCGCCCTCGGGGTTCACGTGCCCGAGGGCCGCGATGCCATTGACATTGGCCCCATTGGGCACGCGGGTCACAAACTTGGGCTCGGCGTTGACAACGGAGACCGAGACCATCGCCACCGAGGCGATGGCGGCGGCGAGCGTCACGGTAAAAGGCCTCATTTTCGGGGCGAGGGGGCTTGTTGATGGCGGCGACTGCTCCGGACGTGGCAAAGGCGCGACTGCACTGCAACTGCTGTCGCTGTTGGATGGATGCAAAATTGCTGTTGTGGCGTGGTGGTGGTCGAGAGCCGAGTAGCGGGTGCGCGTGCGTGTGTGTGTGTGTGTTTTGGTTTTTTGGTGGTGCCGGTATCATAGTGCCGGTGGTGACTTGACGGAACACTCTAAAAAAAACTGATCTGGAACTGGATTTCTGTACTTGACCCCCAAGATCTCGCTTGTCCCCCACTCGACTGACCGACTGACCACCGTCAAAATTGCAATTTGGAAACGAGCGAGTGTTCGATATTATCGAAGCCCCGGCATCGCGATGTTCGCGTGAAGTTCTCAGACGCGGGCAGCACGCACGCGCGGGCAACCGGCGCAACAGTCCAGCAAAGCCAGTTTGTTGCCCCGCTGGCTCACCGCACCACCGTGGTGCGGTGAGCAAGCTTCTTGAGAGTAGTCGACAGTTGAAGGGGTTCAGTGAACCCCCACCGAGGCGAATGGTCGCAGCTTGAGGCCAGATCCGCCTGCGACTATGCCCCATTTGAGAGAGCCCACAAACATCAACCCAGCATCTCAAGCGTTCCCCGAATGGTGGTGGAAATGATCCGCACTGAGCACCGTGAGACTTCTCGTCATCAGCACGCCTATTATGCCCAAGATCGCAACTGAGAAGCCATCAACAAACAGGAAGCCGGATGCACAGTTGCTAATGTAGAATCAACATTATGTAGATTAATGAATATACAATGGTTGTGATTGTGTTCGAGAAACGGAACACGTCTACGCCTGTGCGAGAGCTGCGAGGGCCGTCAGCGTCCCCACGACACCACCCACGGCCCCCAGCGTCGAGGCCGCGGACGACTTGCTCGCTGCCGGTGCGGAAGAAGGCGTCGTGGCCGAGCTCGGGGCCTTGGAGGTCGAGCTGGAACTTGTCCCGTTGCTGGAGCCCGAGGCGCACTTGGCCGCGGCCCAGAGCGTCGGATCGGCCTTTTTGGTCGCATCCCCGGGGTGGGAGACGCCCTTGGTGAAGCTCGGGGTCTTGCCCGTCGTCCACTCGCAGCACGGATCCCCGAGCTCCTGGCCGTTGGTCTGGCCATCGCCGTCCGAGTCGGCCTGGCAGAGCTCCTTGGTCCACTCCTTGCCGGCGTCCATGAAGGCCTTGCCAAAGGCATTCCGGGGCCCGCCACCGGAGGCGCTGACATGTCCCACCGCCGCGACGCCGTCGACACCGTCACCATTGGGGATGAGCGAGACGAACGTGGGCTTGGCCGATGTCATCGGGACTGCCGTCGCGGCAAGGCAGACGAGGGCGACGGTGTTGGCGAGCTGCATCGTGCGCGCTTGGTTGGAAACGTGAAGTGGTTGTGGGGGGACGATGGGAAAATGGAGAATGCCCTGTGGGAGATCGAGATGACAATATGTTCCACGCGCTCAGTTGAACAAGCAGACGAGGAAAATCATGGTGGAAACGTTAGGAGCAACGCATCCTCGACACAGGTCACAGTCACAGTTTCGCTCAGGGTTGTTGTTCAGTAGCCGATGGCTTCAGTGCACCCATCAAAGCTGCTGGCCAGCAGGACACAGCACACCGTGTGCTGTGTCCAACGTGGCTCGAGCCCACATTTGCGACCCATGTGTGTGACGTATGTGGGATCTGATTCGCCTGGTGCGGGGGGGGGGGGGGGGG
>JAADYI010000086.1:0-33230 GCA_023338185.1 Lagenidium sp. CBS 127285
CAAGGAGATCATCGCGACGTAGAGGGTCAGGAGCGTCAGGAAGACGTGACTGAACTTGTGGAGGCCAATGCGCGAGGAGATCTGCGCCACCGAGATGCACGGGAAGCACCAGGCCATGCAGCAGTTGGGCACGAGGTGGCTGCAGCAGCCGAAGAAGCCGACGTCCCAGTCCCCGATGCGGATGCCGGACGGGTCATGGTCCTTGTTCTCTCGTTGGTACTGCTCCTGGGCCATGTCTGGATCGTTGGATGTGGTTGCTGTCGAGGCTGGTGCGGAGTTTGGTTGTTGTGTGGTGCTTGGTGGACCGCAAATTGAATTGTGAGAAGAACCCCGTCAGCCGTTGATTGTCGGCGAGCCTCTGTATCTTGCATCAAGCTCTCCGTCATGACGATGGATGCCGACAGGATGAACCCCATCCAGACGCACAGATCACCGCACAATGCGGGTGCATTGTCTCACCTCAGAGTCGCTTGAGGGTGGAACATGTCCCGAGGAAATTGATTGGGGGGGGCGGGGGGTGCTCCCTTGTGACGAATTGCACATTGCGTCCGAATTGCAGTGTCGCAGAGCCCAAATGTCAATTCGCCACGATGCCGGTACATGTTTTGGTCGTTCTTTTCTCCACACTGTGCGTGTGCTGCAATCACAACACGAGATTGTAGATGGGAGATCCCACCCAACTAGTGAGATCGCGGGAGGCAACTGCGGAGAGCGGATCTGGTCCTTGACAATTTGGGCAAAGGCCTAAGTTAGGACTAGTTAGGATCTCCTAACTGCAGGACTGACACGGTCGTCCAACCACCTACTTTTGCCTCCTTTACATCCCATTTAGTCGACTTTTACAAACGTGTCGGTCAGCTGAATGAGAGAGGACAAATATTTTGGAATATGTACTAGCTAGGATACGCTAATTACATCCATGCTCCTGAGATGGCTACAAATGCAGTTTTCATCCAATCACGAGAGCGGATCTATTCTGTCCAATCCTCACAAAGCAGCCGGTGACCCGCCCTCCCCGTTAACCCACGGTACCATCATGATAAACCATGCACAAAGCCCCGACAAGATGAAATTCCGAGGATTCCTGTGATTGGCATTTGTGGTCGTGTGGAGCCAAGCGCAATGATGCACACCGTGTGCACGAGCCCCCCCCCCTGTTAAATCGGTCACCGCCCGCTCTTCGTGTTGTCCACAGATGCGGAGCCAACCGTGGGTACACAACATCGTATGCACCCAAGTTGGGTTTGGACATGTGTCCGCTGTCGACCGATGTGGATTGGCGGCTCCGAGCTTCGAGCGATCCGACGTTGTACGGCCTTCAAGCGATCGAGGGTCTCAGTCCCCAACTTGCCTCGTGACCTTCACGACCGCCCCGACACGTGACGACGACGACGACCACGATGGCCAACCCACCGACCGAGAAGACCGCCCCCAAGGGGGCCTCGGACAACCAGGAGCATGATCCATCGGGGATCCGCCTCGGGGCCTGGGACGCGGGGCTCTTTGGCTGCTTCGCCTACTGCGTGCCCAACTGCTGCATGGCGTGGCTGTTCCCGTGCGTCTCGGTTGCGCAGATCTCATCCCGCATTGGGCTCTTCAAGTACAGCCACATCTTCCTCATCTTCTTCCTGCTCTACCTCGCGACGATCTCCTTGACGTCGGTCTCGGCCTACTACCTCCTCCGCGGGGCCAAGGGGACGATCAAGGGCGTGCTCATGGATGACTCGGACCCGACTGCCGTCGACGCGCAGCTCGACAAGGCCGGGAACAAGCTCGACAACTCGGTCAAGCTCGCGACCATCGCCGAGGTCTGCTCGTCAATCTCAGCGACGCTCTACTTTGTCCTCATCTGGCACCTCCGTGAGAAGGTCCGCGGCCGATTCCAGATCCCCGGCAACTGCTTCTTTGATTTTATCACGTCGGCCTTTTGCTCCTGCTGCGCGATCGCGCAGATGGCCACGCACGTCAAGAGCTACAAGCCCGGCAGCTGCGACTTTGGCCCACCGGACACGCTCCCGGCGTACCAGTAAGCAGCACACAGCACGACCGCGCATGTACGATTGCAAAACGTGCGCTGCTGCTGCTGCTGGTTGCATGGTGAGCCCACCAAAGACGAATACATGTTTTAGTATCACGTCGTCCACCAAAACTTCTTTTGCAACAAGCTCGCTTTCTTGTCATCTTTCCAACATCGGCTCCCGTCGGAGATGAACGACACATTGCGCCGAGATGGACGAGCTCTGCCACCGGTGGCTTACAGTGTCGAGCCCTCGACGAGGTGATGCACGAAAACAACGAGCGCAGCAGTGTTTGCTTGTCCAGCGCCACGTTGGCGAAGAACCGGGTGAGCCAAATATCCATATCACGTTGGAACCTTCGTCATACAAACCTGAGGTCGACAATCAAGGGGCTTGCGTCAAACACGCAGACAGAACTTGGTGCGATTCGAGAACCGCGATGCCACGCGACGTGTACTTCCAGTTGGTGGATGCCGCGACTCGCCTCCCGCTTGCAGACGCTGACGCAGTGCGAGTGCGTAAACGCGACAGTGTGGTTCGATTCCGCAAGGCAGTCAAGGTCGAGTGTCCGAACGTCCTCGCGCACGTTGATGCATGCAGGCTGCGAGTCTACGAGAATGAAGCCACGTATAAACTTGGTCAGTCATTGCATCCGAGGGCATCGCTACCTGGTCTTGTTGCACAAAACACACTCATCGTGGAAGTGCCGACGCTAAATTGGAGAGACCCATCGATGAGGTTTCACAAGTCGTGGACGGCCAGCTCTGGAAGAAGCAAAACGTTACTGGTGAGGACACCGTGAAGCAATCAGAACGCACCAAAACAGCAATGTTGATGGAACGGATTCGCCAGTGCGATTGCGATGCGATCTTTGATATTGAGACGGTTGTGAGTGTGTCATTTCCGTCCATGGCTCCACCGCCCGATCGCTTTGAAGTCGATGCTGGTTGTTTTCGATATCAAGCCCGATCGGACCTACAGCGTATATATGACAACGTAGTGAAATATTGGCTGGAGGGACGAACCATGATTGTGAACGTGGCGGGGACGACTGGGTTTGGCACGTCGCACATGCTCGCCGTGTTAACGCTGCTGCTTTTAAAGAGGCGAGCCGACGACGGTCACCGACCGAAGCCATTCATTTGCTACATTCCCGACTGTAGGAGATTGTCGACTGGGGAAGATGCTGTTGAGAGAGTCATGCGGGAGGATATTTTGCTCAACATGCCAGACGATATCGGACCACTCAACACGATCCAAGACATTCGGAGCTTTTCGGAGACTCAAAGCATTACATTATTATAGTAGCCGATCAATGGAACTCCATTGATGAAGACGCCAAGGCCCGAGAAAATTTGGCTTCATGTTTGGGCACCTCCATCGTTCTTGTTGAATCCACGGCATGTCGATGAATTCTAAAAAGTGGCGTCAACTGTTACCCGAGCAAACCAGCGATGACAACAACATCTACTATGGAGGTCTCAACACCGACGAGTTCGCCGTCTGGCTGAAGAATCATGAAGCCATTTTCGCAGACCACACGGACGAACTGGAGGCGTTGACTGGTAAAGTCCCATTGTTGCTGTCCATGTTTGCTCGAGCATATCGTCAAGGCGAGTCTTGGAATACCATCAAGCAGCGCGCTAGGCAAGATTCCATTTACAGATTGGTTCACGATGCTCGAGGGACACTACAAATACAGATGTGGAAGGTGCTTACGCAGCCTTGCATATCTCGTGTTTGACTCCGAGATCATCGACTATCGCTTCTTTTATGACCATCGCGTACGTGGTTTTTGTCCCACGAACGACATCGTCTTGCAGTTGCTCTATCGTATATGGCCCAAGAAATCGGCGTATGATTGCTGGACAATTGGCGAGCTCTCGTGAGGTCGGCGAGAAGTCGATCTTCGCTTGGATTCGCTGTTGAAGAAATCGTCAAGGCACAAATATGCCGTCACGGTGTGCTCGGAAAATTGGCTCTACCAAAGGGTTGGTCCATCGTGCGCTATCCGTTCAATGCAGGGTCGGAAGAATCGACGCTTGACCGAGCAATGAAGGATCGTAACCAACAAACATGGTGGATTCTCTTGGATCCAAAAGACTTCAACTATCCTGGAGTGGATACGATCTTGGTCACCAAGGAGACGATTCTTGGCATCAATGTCACACTGAATAAGACCCATTCGCCGATGGAACCGTTTTTCAGGCTATGGACACCGCTGGCGGAGGCGAAGGCTATGGAAATCAAGGGGTTGTTCGTTGCCCTGAATCGTTTCGTGCACAAGGAGGAGAATGTTGACATCGCTTTCTTGAAAGATGTCTTCCACCAACTATGGAATGAGGTCGAATATGATCCTGCAAAAGCATCCATGCGGAGTTACGTGCAATTGCAAGACCGGCTGTGGGAAGAAACAATGTGGTTGCCGACAACGTGGACAGCTTTGTACTTCTCATTGTGGGTGCAAAATTGTGTGAACAAACTGTCAACGAACTGAACAGCGCGCCACTGTACCAAGCAAGATCTCGGTGCCGCAGAATCGCGACAATTTCGTCATTCGTTGTTTCTTGTGTGTTCTCATGATGATGTTCTCCGTTGTCCTCATGATATCATATCATGACGCTGTCCTGAAAGCATTGTGGAGATACCAGGCGAGCGCAGTCGGGCACGTTTCGAGATGAAGTCATTTGCCTCCAAGTCGGGCATCACCACCCCCGATGCCACGGATGCTCATCACAGCTGTGTTTTGTGTCTTGCCCAAATCTTGCAACGTTTATGACGAACCGAGTTGATGGTGTCGGCGCACTTGCGGTCGGAGCGTTGGTGTTGGCCTTGGGTAATTCGTAACAATCGATGCACAGGAGACCGAGCTCCCGGCAATTAGTACCAAAATCATCTACCACATAAAATGGTCTTGTCGTGCCCGCGCGGTCAATCAACGCCGCTTCTTGGTCTTGCGGCCTCGACGGCGACGGAGTCGTTCGTGGCTTGCCAGCGCCTCGGCGTCCATGTGCTCCCGGATCCGCGCGTTCAAATACCGCAAAACCGCCACTTGCGTTGATGTCACGTCGTCGTCGTCGTCGTCGTTGTCTCTCGGGTCGCGAGCGTCGGTCGACCACCCCCGCCTTGGGACTTCCCCGTTGCTGGCCTCCACGACGCTCAGCGCCGCCCGTCGGGCATCAAAGAGCCGACTCCCCGGTTTCGTATGCTCACAGAGATAGCGAACGACCTCGAGGTGGCCTCCGCGGGCAGCTCGGTAGAGCCCCGAGTCCGCCCAAGGCGCGTCCCCGGCATGTTCAACGAGATAACGGACCACCGGGAGGTGCCCGTGCTCGGCGGCCTCGGCGAGGGCCGACGACGACGACGCTGAGCACCCCACGAGCGCCGTGGGGACGTGCTCGTGGAGGAAGCGGACGACCGCGAGGTGGCCGTGCCGAGCGGCGCCGGTCATGGCATACGGCGTGCCGCCCTCGGGCCTATGCGTGTGCAGATAACGGACGACCTCGAGGTGCCCGTGGGTCGCCGCGTAGTCGAACGCCGCCGGGGTCGCGCCGCCGCCGACGGGGCAGCGCTCATGGAGGAAGGCGACGACCGGGAGGTGCCCGTGGGCCGCCGCGCGGTTCATCAGCGACGGTGGACAGCGGTGGACGTCGACGCGCGATTGGGGATGACGATGGTCCCTGTGGTCGTTGATATTGTTGTCGTTCTTGTCTTGGTCTGTGGTGGCGTCGCTGCTGGTAGAGTCGTGAGAACGCTGCTCCCTGGGACGACGGTGGTGGACGCGGGCGTGGAGGACCGTGAGCGCCTCGAGGTGGCCGCGTGCAGCCGCCGTGAGCAGCAGCGTCGGGACGTCGAGCGCCGGGCGGTGGTCGAGGAAGAACGTGAGCACGGGGACGTGCGTGGCCCGCGTGAGCCACGAGTTCCCCCGCTCATCATCGTCATTGTCCGGAACGACGTCGGCCCCTGAGAAGGCGATGCGGCAGCGGCCGCCGTCGCAGTGTCGCTCGAGCCACGCGACGGCGGGGAGGTGACCGCGGCGGGCGGCGACGAGCTGCGCGCGGGGATCGCACGCCGTGCACGGCGCCACGGGATCGCCGTGATGCAGGCTCTGAGCCCGATGGAGCCCCGCCAGGACCCCGACGTGGCCGCCATGGGCCGCGAGGGCCATGATCCCGGGGCCCACGCCCAGCACCGGGAGCGTCGTGTAGTAGGATGAGCGCCCGCGGAGCTCGCGGATCTCGTCCAGGAGCGCGAGGTCCCCGAGACGCACGGCCCGGCGCGTCAGGGCCCCGCAGCCATCGGCCATCATCGATTCGAGCAGAGGAGCTGCATCATCATCATCGTCATCACGGTCCGGGATGATAGCGATAGTGACCGCTTCCCCGCGCGAGTGCCCATTCGGTGGTTTGCTTGTTGTTCTTGTTGTTGGGGATTGCTCCAGGACGAGCTGGCGGTGAAGCCGGAAGGGGAGGCCCCCTTGGAAGTCGACGACGAGGCGGAAGAGCGCGGCGTTCGCGAGGACCCGCAACGCCGGATCTGATAGGGCAGGACCCGTGTCGACGGGATCCGCCGGTGGCGCTCGTTGCTGGTCATGGGGCATTTATGAGTGACAAGTGGGAAAAGGGACGTAAGCAGTGGTTCTGTGGAGTATTGAACAGACCCTAAAACTGCGCGAGTATCGGGATACGAGCAGAGTATCAAACACTCTGACAAAGGAACCTCGGCTCGAACCAGTAAAGTTGTATTGTGCAGTCCGACACCTGGTTCGACATGGCAACAGTGGTGAATGTTGCTGTCTACGTGCACCAGATCTGGCTGGCGCAATGAAACTGCGTGACTTGCACCGCGGTGGCAATTCGGCATTCACTATTATCTTGCTCCTCTTTCCGCTGGCCATAAGCACACCACCCGCTCACATGCGCAAACGCTGCTCGTACTAAAAGACGCCAACGCTTTGTTCGACCATTCGCATCCTAATCGCAATCCTTGTCATCAAACCAGATCTGCTCCGATGAAATTTCCCCATCACTTGAAAGCAATTTGGATGACTTTGTCTTCGTAAGGGTGTCGAAGTCGATCCGCCCAGATCATATCCTTTCGTGGCAACGTTGGTTGAAATCATTCCTTGTTGTGGCATGCAGCACCACACTTGCAATTGCTGTTACAAATTTGGTTACGCCTCTTACACCCGCATTGCTTGTGTCGGCAGCCCCCTTGACAAACATGAGCGATCGTGAATACCAACGAGTTGATAAAAATGCTTCCGTATCGCGTTGCATACATTCTTCAAAAACACGACTTCGACATGTTGTTCTTCGTGCGTGAAACGATCGGGAGCAATCAAAAGACCCGTTACGGTAAAGGGTCTTTAAAGGGCCTTTACCTTCAGCTTACTCGCTGCAATCGGCTGCCAGACATCGAAGAACGACCCCAGAGAAAGGTGATTGGTCGCGAGAGTTACTTTAATCCCCACAATCTCTTCATCTGTGATCAGAATCATGTCGATGCCACCAAAACTGAAGATATCGGGGTCCAACAAAACCCACATTTCGCTGGTGAAAACAGCCGATGCGTTCTTCAATTTCAACTCACTTCCATGGTGAAACGTATGCCTCCGAATGGTCTTGTTTCCCTTCGGATATTTGCCAGCAACGCCTTCTCGAACAACAACGGCCTTGAGAGCTTCTTGTGCGAGAAACACAGCCAGGGTTGGATTCCTGGAGACACATCTCAACCGCATTTTCCACAATCCAGGAATCGCATCTGCGGCTGCTTTTTCTGTCCAAACTTGATGCAACAAAAGCGTAACAATCCCTCCAATAGTTTCGTGCCATTTACCATCATGCTGATAGAAAATGCGACGATCCACATATTTGCCAGGCGGATCCACGAAATGAGGCGGAGTCATGTACTCAAACACATTCCACACAATACTCGCATCTCTGTCGGTGTAAAATTTCTTGATACACCTGTAGCAGTTCACGACGACGTCAACCCGCATCACTCTCTGAACAGGATCGGGCCATGTGCCGTTCTGGCGACGAAGATGTGCAAAAGTCGCGAGAAATAACGGGACACAACCCGTTAGGGCGACCAATTGATTTGAGCAGTGCAATGTTCTGATGCTCCAACCACGCTTCGAATTCTTCCGGGGCAAACCCACCAGCGACCCGCATGATCACTTCAGTATGTTGCGAACGATTGACTTCCCGCCAAACTTCGGGGGTCATAGTGATTCCATGAACCGTAACCATCGCTGACGTGCCCAGACATCTGGAAAGACGGCTTCTTGCTGCACGGCATTCAGCATCGTCGTTGTCAATCGAATTCCACTCATCAGCGATCACAATAGCGGCTTGCTCGCAAGGATGCGTGGTGCTGTGGCGGTGATGCTCGGGCTTGTGCTTGTGGCTGTTTGTTCAGCTAAGCCGCTCGCGTACTCAAATACCCTAGACAAAGGTACCTTCAGGATCCCACTTGATTTTTCCACTGCCATATCTGTTCCAGTCAGTATCAACGTTGGTATCCAACGCCTCGTCCAGTCGTCATGACCAGAATTCGCATCGCTCCGTACTCTTGTTTCATAGTTGATGAGCTGCTGCCATCGTCTATGTCGGGTGTGCTTCTGTCGATCGGATTTGTTTGACTCAGCATTTCGAGCAGTATATTTAGGATCTCGCAGACCATATCCTCCATGACAACACTCGAACAAATCCAGGCCCAATCTTGGCTCCATCAAGATCCGATCAGCCCACTACTTGCATCTGGGCACACATCAACATCGTTGTCTTCGCGTCCATTGGTGGATGATTGCCTCAATCCTCAGAGATCGATTTCTACCATGCCCAGCACGTCGGTGGCATCGATCGTGCAATACGGATCAAAGATCTGGAGGTACTCGCTACGTCATGCTTGCGTGCGATGGCTGATCGTCTTCATCCTGCCGATGGTGTATTTCCTTGTGTATCGGCTCGTTGCGCTGCCCGCGATTCTCAAAATGTTCACAACGCCGAGCCAGCGGACCGCAAAGGTTAAAGTTGGGGGTGTCGTTCTGGGCATCCTCGAAGACTTTTCAATAACTGCGATACTGTTCTTCGCACTGTGGATTTTCGAGGTGATTGGCGCAGTTGGTCACGCAAGGTTGCCAATTCGACACGCCAATAGATTGGAAGTTCTCATTTGTGGACGACTTGTTCGTTTCATCGGCTCACTTGCCTTCGTGGTGTTGATATTGAGTCCCTTCGCTGCTGACATGCTCTTGATCAGGACACGTCAGATGCGGTTCACGATGGAGTTCATTCAGATGTACAATCGCGAGAAGCAAGAGGCATCAAGCCTTGAAGTGGGACATCGAGAGGCTCGACTCGCCAAGGAAACAATTGGTGGAACGTTGGTCTTCTCAGTGTTCTTTGCTTTCGCATATACCACGATTTACACCACGAAGGAGCACGCAAAACCAGCCAAAGTTCGAGCTGTTTCCGCTGCAGGTCGACAAGCTGGCGCGGCTCCAGCAGGAATACAATATCAATGGCCTGAACGAAAGGAATCGTCTTCGGGAGAAGAAACTAAAGGGCAGACAAAGCTTGATGAGAAACGACCAAACGAGGATGCTGGTGAAGATCTACCTGCAGCAAAATCGGCTGACGACGGGCATGATGCTGATGATGTTGGTACGATGGTTCGCGTCAAGTCAGCAATGTCGAAGAAGTGGTATCGTCGCCGGAAGGTTCGGCTTGGTTTTGTCTCGGTTTTGACATTTATTGTGGTCACGGTGATTGCGGGTGTGTCGTCAAATGCGGCCCCGCCGTATGTGTCATCAATCGCACTGAATATGTCGCTTAATGAGCTCTTTCGGTCGATCAGCAGATTCCAGTTTCAGCCAAGCCCCGACAAGGGGAAGTACGAATCTGCGAAATTTTTTATTCACAGTGACACAGAAGATTTCACGTTGTACGCAGATGACTCTTTGTACCGTCGAACAAACGGATTCAAGGGAAAGCTCGCATTCGATATCAGTGTGGACCAGAACGATCTTCCGAACGTCCTGGTAATTGCGGTCGAGTCGATGCGATACTCTGACTCACTGTACACATCCAGCGCTTATGCTGGTGGCTCAATCCTGAAGCAACATGGCTTTTCGGTCACGCCAAATTTTGATCGGTGGGCGAAGCGAGGAATCTCGTTCAGCAACATGTGGTCCAGTTGGCAGACAAGTCGTTCAGTGGAGAGCATTTTGTTTGGTCAAATCCCCTTGGACGCCGTCACTGAAACAGGATTGACAACGGGTCGACCAGACATCGAACTCGCGGGGATGCCGCAATTTTTCAAGAAACGGGGCTATGAGACGGTATTTGCAACAGGCTGCACAATCAAGTACGATCAGTGGGATATTTTTTTGTCTACCCATGGATTTGACCAAGTTTTCGGCGAACCCGATGTCAGAGCCCTCGCCCAGCGCGATTTCAAAATCAGCGATAGTTCATGGATCGCGGAGAAGCGAGCGTACGGCTGGGGTGTCCATGATGATCTCTCCTTTCAAGTTCTTGGTAATCTCATCATCAACAAAACTCAGGAGCAACAGGAGCGAGTCAAGAAAGGCGAAGCGAAGAGGCCATTTTTTCTCAATCATTATACTATCACCAGCCACATGCCATTTGAGGCTCGGTCGCTGTGGTATACACGCGACAAGATTCCCGATTTTTCGCCACTGTACACTGGCAAACAGTACACCAATGAGATACGAAACTATGCAGATCTGCGCTACTTCACGGACGTTGAGCTGGGCAAGTTCTTGGATCGGTTGGATACGGTAGGCGTTCTGAAGGACCTGATAGTTGTGATTGTCGGAGATCACGGACAAAGTCCGGAGTTTGGGCTCGCGATACCATACGATGATCAGGTTTCTGTGACGCGGGTCCCTGGTGCGATTATCGCAGAGGGTCGTCTCGGGAAGTATGCAGGGCTCCAGCTTAACGATACGGTGGAGCACTATGACCTCCTCAATACGTTGATGGATGTGATTGGGGTTCCAAGCGAGGGTTTCAACCAGACGGGTGTCGGGCGATCGCTGAAGCGCCAAGCTAGCCCCGGTAGCCGGGCAGTGTGGAGTAACAACCCACTCAAGAAGAAATCGGTCATTCGTGGCGACAAGCGACTGGTATACGACACGATCACAGACGCTGTCTCGCTGCACGATGCTCGGACCGATCCACTCGCGACCACCGACCTCTTCGCTGGCCTCAGCTCGGAAGACCAGAAGCGCTGGCTTAAGTATCGCGACGCCGGACGGTACTTGAATGGCTACTTCAAGCATCGCTGGTCCGCCAAATGTCTCGCTAATATCGCCTGCGGGGCCACCTAGTTACCCCTAGTCCGAAGCCTTGTCGTTGTTGGAAAAATTGCTCGCGTGTGATGTTCGAAGTCGAGCAATTGGCGTTGACGGCGATATCAAGAGTCCGGTGGTATTCGCCACGTTGAGCTTGTTCAGCGAAATAGAGGAAGGTGCTGGGATTTGACCGCGAGCGTCGTTCATTAGTCATCGTGGCCCAAGATGGCATCGACGACGACCCCTTAGCCACTGTCAACTGGGAGAATATAGTCAAAGATTTGAGCGGATAGGCTTACCTCTCAGATATTGCGATCAACACAAGCCGTTTCTTGATTAATCACTTCACTTCTGTATCTAGTCACAGGCTAAAGACCAACGCAATCGTTCAATATCCTCAGTTGGTTGCTTACGAGGTTTACCCTGTTCAGCTACCACTGGAATGTATCGCTGCACAGACCATGGGAAAACCGAAGAAGAAAGAGTGAACGCTACTGGGCAGTGACAATATCGACTCTACGACAATGAAATAAAGGACGTCGTCGGGTTTTCAGATTGATAAATGCACCGAAACAGATCAATACCGATAATCAGTGCCTCATGAGCAAAATTATCTGGGTCAACAAACAGACCCTTGATTGCCATGTTGTTTGATTCCGCAAGTGGTCTCCAGAGCTTGAAAAACGGATTCACTTGTGAATGCGTCGTCTCAATTGTCACGCAAAGTCCAACAACGTTCGTCTTAGTGACCAACAGCATATCGGCACCGGCGGGTCCACGACGATGCATGATGGGTTTGCCTTCTTTTTTCTCCATTCCCATGCCGTCCGCATGTTGGACCCCGGGCTCACGTGACAGAACCTTCCACACGTTCCCCTAATGAATGTTCTCGCCACTCGTCCTTATGCTCAGTGAAGAATGGGCAGCCACACGCCACGCTCGTCGTCCTGAGGGCCCCCGAGGTAGGTGTTCTTGTCATCGCTGGTTTGTTTGTGTACTTCACGCATATTGATATGCCGCGGACCTTGATACTGCAACGAATGACGAAAAATAAGGAACTTGGCAACCGTGTCAAACACCAAGCCTCCAGTCCCAAGTTCCAGTCGCGAATCCTTCTCCTCGACTCAATTTTTATCACTTGAAAACAGCATGTCTGGGATGCCGCGTCCCACGTTTTGTCGTCTCGATGTCGTGTGAACCCTCGTAGGACGGGGTTCTCCCATTGCAGGCGACAATCCATGGGCACTTTTAACGTTGAGCGTGTCCTGGGCGTCGAGCATGCAGCCATCTCACTTCTGATAAAACGGTATTGTACCGGTTTTCGTACTTGACGGTGTCGTTGACGGTACAGCAACGCACTCCAACATCGGCAACCGGCAACAAAAAACGATCAGGGCAACGCTGCCGATCCGAAATCCGACACACAACTCATACCGGCGGCGGTGGATCCCCCGCGGATTCCTCGGCCTCTGACGTCTGGCGACGGGCCCTGAGGCCCTCGACGAGACGCGCATCGATCGTATCGCCGCCGTCGCTTTCGGCTGAGACGCTCGTGGGCGTCCAGTGACCCGTGGAAGCGGAGTAAAACGGGCCCACCCGACGCGAACCCTCATGAGCGGCGCCTCCTCGTATCCGACGCCGGTGCTCAAGCGGGCGATGAGCGGGAGCTCGTCCAGCGGCGTCGAGGACAACACGATCGCTGGCGGTGGGGGCGCTGCGGGTGGCTCGGGTCCCGGTGGCGTCGGTGTCGGGGGCAGCGGCAGCGGCGGCGGTGGCGGCGGTAGCAGCGGCCCGCGCTCGACGGATCAGTCCCGCGATGACGTGGTCGTGCCGCTCGTGCTCTGGCACGAGCCCCCGCGGTTCGAGGTCACGTGTCTACACGTGCTCTACCTGCCGCTGGCCCCCGCGCCGACGACGGGTCAGTCAGCGGCGGCGACGTCGCTCATGGACCGCTGGCCGAGCCTCGCGAGCTTTGTCGAGCAGTGGAGCAGCAGCAGCAACAGCCAGCTCCTCGGCAGCAGCAACCACAGCCTCCTGAACCTCCGGCGGGTCCTCAGTCGGCGCCAGAGCCGGCGCCAGAGCCTCACGGCCGGGGAGAAGGCCGCGCTCGTCAGTGCCATCAGCAGCAACGGCAACGGCAACGGCAACAGCGTCGCGATCTCGTGGAAGGACCTCCTCGGTGGGGAGGACGGCGTCGAGTTTGTCGATGCCGACGACGACGACGACGGCGGCGGGGACTCGGAGGCGGCGCCGTACCAGCTCTGCGTCTTTGCCGGGACGACCGACGGGACGATCGTCTTTTGGCTGCTCGAGCAGGACGTGGTCGTTCAGGTGAATCTGCTGATCCACCCGAGCCCGCCGGTCCCATACCGCGAGGAGATCGCCGGCGGGCGGCCCCGGGAGACGTCCCCCGTGCAGAGTCTGGCGAGTGGCCTCGACGAGTGGGGGCAGCACAACCTCGTCTCGATCACCCGCGACGGGGGTATCGCCCGCTGGGAGCTCCCGAGTGGGGCCTGCGTGCGGGCCGAGGTCGACTTGGCCCGAGAGCTCGCGCCGATTCAGGGGATGACCATGTTCTGCAACCAGCGCTACGCGGTGGTGTATGGGGCCCAGAGTCGGATGATGGTCCTCGACATGTGGAAGCTCACGCTGCTCTACTGCGTCGACACGGCCCAAGAGCAAGTCCGCCGGAGCATCGCGGTCGTTGAGCTTCGGATGCAAGCTCTCCGCCCGACGGGTGTGAGGCCGTCAGAGAGTCCAACACGGCGACACAACCATGACGCTGCCGGGGTGGACGCCGAGACAACTGTGGGCTCCTTCTCGAGCTTTGTCGGAACGCCAGCCCAGTCGAATTTTGCATCAGGAGGGGCACAGGGCCCCCCAACAGGGAGCTTCACATCCGGCTCGCGGACCGTGTCGTCACAGCCCACGCAGGTGCATCACATTTGGGATTCACTGGTAATCTCACTTGGGTCCGAAGGTCTCGTCAAGTGCTTTCTCTGGTCAAAACCTCGCGGAAGTAGCTCGGCCGGCGGGGCCAGCGTTGGTCCGCAGGGGACGTATCAATGGGTCCAAGAAAGCTGCTGGGTCATCTCATGGGCGGATGACGCCGACGACATTACGTGTTCTCAGAGCACATCATTGAAGGATGGAGATAACATGAATCCACAGACAGCTCTCATGCGGTCGATCAAGAGCTCGTACTTTCCACGTGCGCTTCACATATCAAGCGACGCAACTTTGCTTCTCTTTATTTGGCAAACTAAATGGGTTGTTCTGAAGCGAAAGTGGTTGTGCGATGTGTCGCCTCCAGGAAGCAATGCCGCACAGAATCCGGACAAAGCATTGAATAAAATGAACCCAAGTAAGCTGGTCGGAAGCTGCCGAATTTTGCCTTCTGCACTCATGAAGGGGGTGCTCTCAGGTGAAGACAAATCGAAATTTGGGAGTTGCGTTTGGTGGGAAAACGGAGCGTTCACATCTGACAATCAAGTCTTATTATGGACAAATACTGGTCATGCTTTCCAGTTTTCGGTGCTCGGTGATGTTGTGACGTCGAATGGGAAGTTGTTCATTTTCACGAAAGATCAGGATCAGCTCGTTCCGCGTAGTTATCACAAGTCCTTAAACACTGTTACCATGGGCAAATTCGTTGCATATCTCGATCAGTGCGAGTGCTGCTCCAAGGCGATGCCGACGCACACCAGTTTTCGGACTGAAGCCCTCCGACAACGAATTTGTACAGATGAGCGCAACGCTAATCACGGGTATACGGTGACGGCAACATCTGTCGAATCTGTTATTACTGACTGCATCCGATTGGTTCGAGTTTGCAAAAGAGGAAGTGTTGGCTGTTGGAATGCCCCTACAGAGTCTCTCTCCACGTCGGAACGCACAGTCACATCGATCGGGACTAAATGTGATCGAATCAAGTTCCATTGCCTTTCTGAAGGTTTCAGTCTCAATTCAGCTTCTGACATCACAACTTCAAACGCTGACACGCCTCCACCTCCGAAAGTTTCCGTAACACATTTGGTACTTGGTCGAGAGGACTCGCGGTCTTCATCGAGGTGTGATGGTCCGATCCGTCTCGATCGGAGAAGAAGACGGAAACGATGGAGGGGTTCGAATAGCATGAATGGCTCTGAGAGATCAACGGCGAATCAAGGAGGTATTGTGTCAAGTGTGGCCTCGAATATGCTGGCTTCCGCACTCAGTCCAATTTTGCATGGCGTCACTTCATCTCGGCGTTCAAGCGTGACTGCGACGCCATCAGTGGATGGCATCTTCTCGCAGTATCTAATGGACGTTCCTATCATAACTAGAGGATTCACTGATGGAACTATGGAGTTCATGCTCATGACTGCATCGAGGCAGAGTACAACTTCTAATCACTGTTCGACTGGAACGATCAAACTCCAATGTCACGATACTGCTGTTACCGCAATCGCGCATTGTTTTTGGCCAGCTTCTCCGAGAGAATCGGACTCGGGACCAGCGGCAATTTCTCGTTCTGTAACCACCGGATCCACGAATACGAGTGACGGAGTATACATGTCAGCACGAAGAGTGAAGACTTGGAAGCGAGGTGGGCCAATGGAGGATTCATGTCTCACTTCAGACAAGAATCCGTTCTATCGATCTCGTTTTCCTCCTCCTGCTCAACGACGCAGCTTCTCAAGCCGGCACTTAACTGGAGCTGGAATCAACGTGAATTATCAATCTTTACCTCCACCTCCTGTTACAGCCACCAACTCGTCCCACACGTCGGCGCTGGTGGACCAACCTGCCATTTCATTCATGGTGTTCTCTGGTGGAATTGATGGGGCTCTTCGGATTATAGAACTCACATTGCGTCCCTCTTCCTCTAGTTTTTCGTTAGAGGCCACTGTGTTACAGCGTTTCATGAAGCATGATGGACCGATCAAGGATATAGTTATATCCCCCGTTCTTTGTGAGAACGCATTACTTCCAGAACGTTTGGTTGCGTCAGTTGGAGAAGACAATGTTATCAACGTCTATGCGCCAATGTACACTCACAATCCATTTAGCCATGGACCACATCATTCGTCGAACTCCAGTCGTCGATGTGGGATCGAATGGGAGTGTATTCTTGAGTTCGGCGAACATCCCGATGTTGTAAATGGAATTGAATGGTTGACTGATCAGGGGCAGATTCAAGTTGAGTGCGGAGATGGGATGGTTTATGTGTGGAGCTTGGACACAGGGATCTTGGAGCGCGCAATACCAAGTTCGCTGGTTTTTGAAGGAGGCAACGCATCGGTTGATGAATCAACGGAAACAGAATTAGAGCAGAAGACTTCAGTTGAGTGCACGAAGTTGCGGATGGGCAATTCGATTGTGCACCTTCTGAAATTTTACGTGAATGAGAGTGCAGAATTGATCAAAAACAACTGGAAAGCATTCTACTATGGGCTTGTGGATGCTGAGACACATGAGATACCAGAAGAAGAATCTCGGTCTGTTCTGTTTTCAGCTTCACCTTATTCAGTTGGTTCGATCGAGCTGGTGCTTCTATCTTTTCTTTTGTCGTGGGGAGCAACCCCGGAAATCGATCGAGCTTGTCGGGAATTGCTTGGTCTCGACTCTCCGCAGTTTTTGTACTCGTGTGTCTTGATGGATCCGATTTCTGGTGGTATTACTGTTCCAATTCCATGGAAATCAATATTCTCTCCTCTGTCGGTTGATCGGAACGATCCCAACCCATTTTCGCGAAAATGGCAGCATTCGTCCGCACTTAGTGCGAATGTCGCTTTGGGAATAGTTTCGCTGTGCATGAACCTCATGGAGCACAAATACTCCAAGCTTGATACTCCCAATGGAGATGATTCGCAATCCTCTCTTGGTTCATTCCCGCCATCATCCCCCAAGAACAAGGAAGAGTTCCATGTGTTGTGGAGTCAGTTAATCACACAACATTCTGTGGTTCTTCCTGATTATGTGCCATTTTTTCGAGAACCATCCCTAGAGTACCTCGCCAAGTATGGTTTCCATCCTTGTGATTATACTCAGCTAGGTGCTAGAGCCCTGCTGAATGGGGTGATCAAACGTCTCTCCCCGCCATCAAGATCGACGTTGTGTGCGGAATATTCAACGAAGCTGCATTGCGAAATAATGAGGCTCGAGACCGAGACTGGGGGTAAAATGTATGGATTTTCCCCTACAGCGGTGGACACGACCCTAGTTGTTACGCGACTGGGGACGCTCGTCATCTTGCTGAGCATGATCGGGACATGCTTCCCTGGAGAAATCTCACCTGCTGCAGCTCGAGAAGTGTGCGATATCCTTGTATATTTACTGCGCTCATCTACTCAGTATGTTGCTTCTGTTGCAGCAGAGTTACTCACGAAAGGATTGATGCTTTTTCGACCACACTTGGTGGACATGTCATCTTTAATATGCCAACTTCTCGTTATTGACATGCGAGAGAAGCTAAGAAATCCAGGAGGTGGTAGTCCAAGCTTTGGAAGCAATGCGCGCGTTCTTGCAAGCGGTGGAAGCAACGCTGCGTTGAGTCTATTGGTTGAACTGGGAGCATGCGATACAGCGTTTGTACTCACCATCCTCCAGCAAGAAATGAATAACGCCGACCGACCGCACGCATTGAGGGAGTGTATATTGCTGTATCTCACAGAGCTCATCAACTGTCACTACCTCTTGATGTTTCGACACCTTCCAGCTGCTGTGGACACCATAATGTGTTGTCTGGACCCAACAAAACCAGAAAGGAGAAAACGCTGCCTTGAGCTAAGTACGCGTTGCCTGCACAACCTTGTCCGGCGATTTCCCATGGTAGATTTTCACAAGGAAACTCAAAGACTGGCGTTGGGCACGATGGAAGCAGTGATCCTCATTTACGATTTGCGCACAGCGACGAAGTGGCGGGTGTTGGACGGCCATTCTTCAGCAGTGTCTGCTGTGAGCTTTCGGAGTGATGGACAAATTTTAGTGTCATACGCAGCACGCGAGGGAAGTGTCCGGTGGTGGAACAGCGGGAATGCCGGGTTGTTTGGTGGAATGCTGAAGATGCAGCAATCTTGCATCAAAGAACACAAGCTCGAAGTTCTCCGATCCTTCGCTAACGCCCCACTTTCAAGTGGTGGTGCAAGCGCAGACCTCAAACAGGTGATTCAGACTTGTCGCTTCCAGTTTCTTATTCTTCGAGATGCGCCAGATGGTAATCAAGGAAAAACTGCCTCTTCTGGTGATGCAAAGGAGCGGAAAGTACTTCGCTTGACCCGTGAAGATGCCAGTCAAGTTCAATTCTTAATGTGAATCTAGCACTGGCATGTGCCAAGTCGGATGTATTACTTGTTCTTGACGTGCGATGGAGCGACAAGGAATATGTAAACGTTTTCCTCTGTCTTTAGGAGACCTGGGCGGGAACTTGCTCGCTGTTTGTTGACGATCAAACAGCGGAGATCATCAACCTACGCGGAGAACACGTTAACCCCAACTCGTGCACACCTCGGCATTCGACGCCGGGAACTTCGGGACTCACCATGGTGGGGTTGATGTTGAAATAATTGTGGCGAATAGAGTGCACATTGTTGTCCATCCAAGTCGTATCGATGACATCCATGTCAAGGTAGGCAAGGGGGGCACCCGATTCTTCCGAGTCTTCTAGCTCCAGTGGCTGCTGCAAGTTGCGGTTGTAAGCGTATGACTTGACACCATCGAACCTGCCTTGCTGGTTGACCATCGCGATCGCAAGCGCCATGTCCACTGGCTCAGGCTGTGATCGGCGACGCCGAGACCTCCACTCACTGCTCCTCTGTCGCGCCACAGAGTTGCTTTCGGATGGGTCCCGATGAATCATGTGGGCCCGCTTGCCCATAGAGTAGTTCAGCGGCCCGAAGAGGCTGGGCTTCGTGAAGATCTCGGAGTACATCAGAGCCCCATCCATCCGATCAGCGTAGAGTGTGATACAATCGCAATAGCGTCGGGATCGATCATAACCACCGTCAGATTTAACGAAGTCGTTCCTGGCGTAGTCCGGGTTGAGGAAGGTTAACGTGGCCAGTTGTGCACGCTTGCCCATCATCGATGAGTCAAGATCTTCATTCACCCTGATAAAAACATCCTCAAACATATTGCGTTCGAGGCAATTGAAGTAGATCCGTGCACCCATGGAGTGGGCCATGAGATGGATCGAGTTGTAACCCGCATCCACGAGGCTCTGGAGGAAGGCTTTGAAATCCGCCGCTGTACGCTCGCTCTCACAGCCGATAGTCTTGGCTTGGAAATACGTGAGGGCCCCGGCACTTGGCCAACTAAACACAAATGGGTGAATGGTAGTTGGGAAATCCCCAAGCGTCAAGAGCTGGGCCAAGCGATCCATACTATAGTCCAGTGGGCAATTGTAACCATGGAGGAGGATCAACGCCGCCCGCTCATCTTCCACGTTGCTGTCGGCCAAATCAACGGTCGGACAGGAGCTTTCTTTGAATAAAAGACGCTTCGCCGATTGAAAGCGCTTGGCTAGGCCCTTGCGGTGATGACTGGCCTTCAGCGATTTGGAGTTGTCTTCGAACACAACGGCATCCGTGGGCGAGACCAAGAGGGGAACGCACTCGGCGGCATTCCGTGGGGCGTCTGGGGAATTCGGCGGCGTGAGGTGAGTCACCGACGGCAAGAACTTGAAAAAGCCACCTGAGACGGAGCACTCGACGCTCGCCACGCCCCAATGAAGCCCATCGCTCGAGTGCTTTGGGAATGCATACGACTCGTCCATCTTCTCCTCTGCGCGATTGTGGCAATACCCTATGCGGATGTTAACAAAGCAATAGCCGCTGCCGTGCTCAAAGCTCCGAAACGGGCCCACGGGGATCCCGTGTTCCCATTGCCCCGTGAGCCGCTCGCCGTGATATGATGAATCCGTCCACATCCCGTAGCCATGGGGCCGGAGCTCGTCGTCCAGGCCCCCGCAGTAGCGGATCGTGTTGCGCTTGCGGGCGTAGAAGCGCGCGAGCGAGCGGTAGGTGATCGCATTGCACAGGCTGTTATCCCGTCGGACATTCCACCACCGTATGGCATTGAGCTTGTTGTGGAGCACGAGCCACGGGTAGAGGCTGTGCGTGAAAATGTAGATGGCGATCGTCAAGACCTCGGCCACGAGGAAGAGGATGACGACCACGTCCCGCAGCTTCTCCTGCTGAGGTGTGAGCGTGTCCGAGTCGAGCCAAAACACGGCCTTGTAGCTCCCCGTGGCGGCGTAGCCCATGAGCATCGCGACGATCGCCCAGTAGATGATCCACCGGATCAGGAGCGCCACCTGGACGATGACGTACACGACAACGACGATCACGACGACCGTGAACGTGCTGTCGGCGAGCGAGTTGTCGCTCTTTTGCTTGCTCGAGTCCACTGCAACGAGGAAGATGAGTGCCATGCACCCTGGACGTTGATCAACGACAGCGCCGCATCCGAGTACGTACGAAAGTTCCCAAATGACAGCGTCGCGAGCACCGAGAGCGTGTAGATAACGATGAGCCAGGTCACGAGCTGCGTGACGAAGGAATACTGTGAGGCACCGCATAGAAACAAAAGGATCAGCACGCCCCCAATCCAACAGACAAAAAGCAACCAAGCGCCACACGGACCCGGCGATAGACGCCCCGATACCGTCGCTGGAGTCGCCGCCCGGTCATGTACCGAAAGGTCCTGCGGTGGTCGATCAGCCACAACAGTCAATGGATCCATCAGACTGTTCAAGGCCAACGCCGTCATTCCAAAAGCACGTGCGGGTGTGTGTACCGTTCAAAGTTGAATTGCACGTCCTCGAGCATCGGCAGCGCCTCCTCGTGCTCGACTTCGGCCGCCTCCGTGGCCCCCGCTGCCGATGTTAATGCGCCCATCGAGGACAGCGACGACGAGCGGTGGACGTCGAAGGTGACGCTGTTGCTGGTGCTGGTCGTTGGGTCTTTGCCATTGCGACTCGGGGGCTGCGGGTCACTGGGCGACCCCGCGTCGTCCATCAGCCGCGCGGTGAGCGACTGCCGGCGCTCCGCCGCGTCCTCGTCGGCGGCGGCGCGCGCGATCGGGATCCCAAGGCGATCGGGCATCGAAGCAGCGTTGAACGGACCAACGCGGCCACCACGATCAGTCAAATATGCCAAAATGCATGTGTGTGTGACACTCAACCAGGTGTCGTGACCAATGTACTGACATAACGAGATAAGCAGGACATTCGAAATTTCTCCATAAACGTCAATTCGAATGGACACGAGTTTTATCCCCCTTCCCGGATTGAAGGGGGATAAAACTCGTGTCCATTCGTTTTATCCCCCTTCCCGGATTGAAAGAAGCTCGACGTCTGCGAAGGCTACGAGCTAGTCAAGTTAGAGCAACCTTCTCTAGTCTAGTCTAGTTTAAGACCGAGGCGTCATACGTAATACACACATACACACACAAAGATGCATACAGAATTCGCAATACAATTCTCGGAGTGTTGGTCCCATTGGTGTTTCCTAAAATTTTGTTCTGAAAAGGTTCCTTGTGGTGGTGGAGAAAATACAATTTTCAATCCGGAATTCTGTATGCATCTTTTGGTCACGAACGGTTGCGCGACATTTTTGCATCGTCGTGGCGCCCATGACTGACGCCGCCGCCGCCCCCATGCTCTCGGGCCGCGACACCCGTCGCCACCACCGCGATGCCGATGAGGAGGCCCTCCAGGCGGCCCTGCAAGAGTCCCTGCAGTATGTGGCAATGCCATACAGCGAATGAAATCGACATGAGAGTGCCCGATGGTAATGACGATGGCTCGTACATGCAGACCCGATTTTATGGCCGAGATCCTCGCGGCCGAGTCCTCCGAGCAAGGCGCGGCCGTCACCGGCGTCAGTCCCAGCGGCAGCAGCTCGCGTGCTGACGATCGTCGAGAGCCCGAGACGAGTCCGCCGGTGCCGAGCCCCATGGTCCATCGACTGACCCTGCGGCGGCAAAGTTCGGGCGATCTCGACGAGGGGCTTCTGGAGTCCCCACTAAACGCCACGGACGGCGAGAGCAACGACGACGACGAGGAGGACGAGGACGAGGATGGTGCGTTTCGGTTTTGCCTCATTGGGGCGCGTCTCATTCGTGCACTCACCTCAAGCTAACCTCTGACCCACGGACAGTCAACGCCCACCACCCGCTGCTCAATGTCCCCGAGCATCTCCTCCTGGACATCCTCCACCACCTCGACGAGGACTCGGTCGGTCACTGCCTCGGGGTCTGCCGGCGGCTCCGGCACGTGACCAAGTCGGCGGATGTGGTCTTTGAGACGCTCTGTCGTCGGATCTTCCCCGTGCAATGCCCCCGAGTCGCCGCGGCCCGGGACCGCTTCGCCCTCCGCAAGTTCCCCACGTGGTTGGACATGCTCGAGCACCGCCCGCGGGTCCGCCACGGGGGCTTTTACTTCCTCAAGACCTTTTACTACAAGAAGCCCGAGCTCAACATGTGGAGCGAGATCCAACCGGGGACGATCCTCCAGGTCGTCTACTACCGGTACTTTGCCTTCCAGCGCGACGGGACGGTCCTCTATGCGATGATCTTCCGCCCCCCGCACGAGGCCGGGGCCGTCCTCCGGGCCGAGAAGAAGGGCGTCTGGCGGGGGACCTTCCAGGTCGACCGCGATGAGGTCTTTGTCAGTGTCCCGACCAACCACAACGTCGTCGAGTTCCGCTTCCGCATCGGCCACGAGGGCCGGGGCCGGCACGTCAAGCTCACGCTCCTCGAGCACTACTCCTTCTCCGAGCCCGACCGCACGGGCTGGGTCGACCAGTTCGAGACGGCCGAGGAGGAACTCCGGTTCTACCGGCAGTGGGACCTCTGAGCTCGTTGAATCGATCGAGGCGAGCGGGACATCATTAGTTTGTATTCATCAGCAGCAGAAAATGTGGAATAGAAGTCCAAAAATGCAATGCGCATTCGATTTTCACGCTTGGTGGCCAGGCAAAAAGAAAACCTGGCATCGCGGGACGGAAATAAAGCCCATGACGGGCTGCGATGCTGCTTGAGTTGCCGAGCTCTCGTGCCGGTCTCGCGGTTGGCGAGCACAGCCCATTGTCACCACCAAGTGTCTTTTGCTCTCGCACACACAGAAGCAACACACCAGCTCCCAGAGTCGCCGCCTCCGTTGCATCATGGCGCCGATCACCCTCAAGAAGCGTGACGAGTCCAACAACAGCGACAACAACCGTCTCAGTGGAGCCGCCCCATCGTCTCGAGTGAGCAGCGGCGAAAGACGCGGCGTCCCCAGCGGCAAACCCACAAGTTCCGGTCCCAGCGCGACGACTTCTACGACCACAAGGACGACTTCACGAGAGAAAGACAACAATGCCAAGGCGAAACAGCCCGAGGATGTGCCAGCTCGTCGGGCGACTTCGTCATCGTCGTCGTCGTCGTCGGCATCCTCTCGGATGTCGGCAAAGAAGGAACCGGCCAACCCCGAGACCAAGGACAGTGGGCGAAAGAACGTCAAGACCCCACCCACGGCAACCACGGAGGAGAAGGAGAAAGCCGTCAAAACCTTGCCACTGCCATCGCAGACGCTTCACAAGCACAAGCAGGCGGCCGTTTGGACGACCGGCAAGAAGAAACACAAGACGTGAGTTTTTGGAGAATCGTTGCTGGAGGGGGGGGGGGATTGTGTTGGTCGCTTTCGAGAGCTGAATCGTGTGGTGGGCTTGTGCTCAAACAGGAGCTTTGGGAGTGCCTATGACTCGGGCTCGATTCCCTGCCGAATCAACCACGGGGGGATCAAGAATCAACTGCAATGGACCAAGGAGCCTGACAGTGCGTTGCCCAGTTAATATTCATTGTTCCGTGGTCGTCTGCGCTTCACACTCACTTGGTTTTTGTCTATACTCACAGCCCTCGATTTTAATCCACTGCTCGTCACCTGCGTCGAAGGCTTCCAGGAGACCGAGCACCCATTCGTCTTCCTCGCGCGGACCATGTTTCGTGAGCTGATGAAACTCGATGACGCACGCGAAAAGACCCTGGCGATCCTCCCGCAGGTGATCCCGCCGCTGCGGGTGGCGCTCATGAGCACGGACGATGATATCTTCCTCATGGCCCTCGAGGCGACGCGCACATTGTCGGACGTCGTCGAGGATGAGATGAACACGTATCTCCCAAAGATCACCCAACAGATCCACCGAAAGCTCTTGACCAAGCAGTTGCGAACGCCCGTGGAGGAGACCCTGGCGACCCTCGAGCGCAATGGCGGCAAGGAGGCGCTGACGATCATCCGCTCCAAGATCCCCACTTACGTGTCGGTGCATTGATCACTGCTGCATAGAACTATTATACCGGTAACTCTTCGTTCCCATCGCTCTATTCGATTGGATTGCATCTCCTTCACTCTTGAATGAACGGGAATGACTGGAAATCCGAGTAGATGAGCTTCCCATCGGCGTCATAATGCGCCGTGCGGTAACAGCGCTCGCAAAAGAACATGGGGTCGCTCGTGCTCAGGCGATCCCCATACGAGACAAACTTGGCGCTGTAGTGCTGGCAGATCATGCAATTGCGGAGTTGCTTGTAGAGAGTGTTGGGCAGGCGCATGGGGAAGTCACCCAGGTCCGTCGAGTCGATGGCCCGCGGGAGGCGGACGTCGCGAAGCCGAATCAGGTGCTCGCACTCGCCTTGGTGGATGTAGACCCCGGGGACGTTGAGGCGGATGGCGAGGTCGGCAAAGGTCGTCGATTCCATCGCCTCGGTCGCCGGGACGGTCTCGGTCGAGCCCAAGAAGTGCTCCCCACGTGCGGGATCAGCGCGGATCCACTCGAGGATCTCCTCTGAGTAGTCGACGTTGCCCTCGAACCGCCGATCGGCGTAGAACCGCCGTCCAAAGTACACGAGCCGGGATCGGCGGCCGTGGGCCTCGAGTCGCTGGTCATTGGCGCACATGACGAGGTCGAACAACTCGGTCAGCGGCTGCGAGCCCCGGACGAGGAACGACTGCGTCCGCGATGGGTCCTTGGTCGGGTGCAGCACGTCGATCCAGAAGATCAGGTCCCCGGTCACGTCATCTGCCTCCGTGGTGGCCGCATCGGCAGTGGACGATGTCGTCGGGGCCTCGGTCGCGGCGGCAGCTGCGGCGAGGAGCGTCCGTGTCCGCCACGTCGCGGCGGAGGTGACCGTTGGGGCCTGCAACGCCGGCGCGGCCGCGGGATCGTCGCCCGCCTCCGAGAGCTCGGCCCCGGGATCCGCGGTGCCCTCGGGGCCATGCAACGCGCGGATCACCGGTGGCGGTGGGCGGCGGGCAAACTCAAAGCTCAGGGCCGTCTGGGTGTCCGTGGCCGAGCGCTTGGTCAGCTGGTTGCGCTTCTTCACGGGGTACCGGGCCAAAAAGTCCTCAATGCGCGGGCTTGGGCGGCGAGCCTCGCGGAGCTCCTCGATCGGCGGCAGACGCCCAAAGAGCTCCCGGTACTTGGCGATCTCCTGCTCCCGGCGGCGGCGATTTCGACGGTGGCGGCGGCGCTTGCGGGCGGGCTCTGAGGTCCCGTCGGGGCCGTGAAAGGGCGCGTCGACGACGCGCCCATCGTCATCGTCGTCCATGTCCTCGTCGTCGCCGGCCTCGTCGTTCTCATAGAGCACCCAGCGGGCGATCGCCCGGTAGCGCCGGAGCCGCTCCATGTAGGTCATCGCCGCCTCGGTGGACGCGGGCTCGAGGGCATTCCACTCCTCGAGGCGCGCGTAGATCTGCGCGTCGACCGCGTGCTCGAGCGCCGGGAGCGCGAGTTCCTCGACGCCAATGTCCACGGCGGACTCCGTGGCGTCCTCGTCCTCCTCCTCGAGCGCCGCCAAGGGCGGGAACAGCGCCGCAAAGTCCCATGCCCCCGAGGCCATTTGGCTTGGATCTGCACTGGTCAGTGTGATCGTGCCCACCAACAATGACGGTTGGATCAAAGAAGGATGTCGAGATAGCGCCTTATGATTGGTTCAAAATCAAACATCAAATCAACCTGGAAATTCCTCCAAAACCACCTGAAAGTCTCTTGGTCGGAATATGGCTACATTTCTATCAGATATTATCGAGATTACAATATAGCGTCCTCCTTGGGCTCATCCTGGATGGGGTTGAGGCCGATGCTTCCCGCTCCGTTGGCGCTGACACTGGGACTCGGGGCCCCGGGGACGACACTCGCGGCCCCGGGGTCGATCAGCGCGGGGGCCGATGCGGGGGAGAGACTCAGGGATCTCCGTGGGGCCATGGTCGCGTTGGTCAGCAGCTGCAGCGTCCGGGAGCTCCCCTGGGCAATGATCGCCCGGAGCCCGCTCGCGGCGCCATTCGTGCTCCCCGACGACAACGCCGATGCATCGGGGACAAAGCCCGGGGCGGCATCGGCCCCCGCGGCCGTGAGCCCCGAGCCCGCCGAGTCGCCATCCGGGGGCTCGACAAAGTCGACGAGGTACGTGTCCATCTGCGGCACGTTCGTAAAATTGGCCTGCTTGTGGAACGTGCACTTGATATCGGGCATGCCCTTGACAACCTCCATGACCACGGGGCTCACGAGCGTCCGCTCGGGGACGCCATTCGACTCGAGCTCATTCGCCGTCAGCGCATCGGGCCCCCACATGTCGTAGCGCAACGTCGTCGTGCCAATGACCCCGCCGATAATGTTGCCAATGTGGATCCCAATGCGCATCTGCAGTCGCTCGCCAGTGTTCGGATCATTCACCTTGCGGACCTCCTTGTGCATGTCCCGGGCCATGGCCAAGAGATCCCGGATGTGGCTGCGAATGTGCATCTGAAACTTGTGCTTGAGCGTGCTCCGCCGCGAGAATTGCCCCGCGCGGTCCGAGACCATGCCCCCGAGTTCAGCGGCGGCGACGGGCAGTACCCGACTGCTTGTCCCTCGCGTCGAGGTTGCACTCGACCCTGTGGCCCCCGGGAGGCCCCCGGCCCCGACGGTGCCCATGACGGGCCCCAGGCTCATGTCCACGTACGGCAACCCCGAGACGATGACGTAGGCATCGCCGATCGTCTGCATCTTGAACACCCCATGCTTCTCCGTGAGCTTATCAAAGGCACAAAAGAGCGACGCGAGGATATTGACGACCTGCGCGGGGTTGGCCTGCGAGGCGATCGACGTGAAGCCCTTGATGTCCGAAAACAAAATCCCCACTTGCTGGTGCTGGTCGCACACCGTCTCGCCCTCCTTGAGGCGCATCACGACCGCCGCGGGGAGCATCTGGTACAGCAGGCGATCAGCGTTCATCGTCTCGATCTGCGTCCGGGTCTTGAGCCAAATCTGCCGCCGAGTGAAGAACTCGACGCTCTGCGAGGCGATGATGTTGGTGATGACCGAGAGATACGTCAGCACGATCGGGTAGCTCGTCTTGAAGCGATCATTGAACCCTTGAATCTCGTCCTTTTCCGCGAGATCCTGCTTGTACGCGTGCAGGCTCAGGAGGCTCGTGCCCGTCACGAGCATGAGCGAGAGCACGTTGAAGCTCATCGAGTGCCGGTGGAGGATCGAGCCGCCATTCGAGACGACAAACATGGCCAGCACCATATCCAGGCACAGGTGCACGTAGCGCGCCGAGGCGTCAATCTTGAGCGAGTAGTTGAGCCCCCAGAGCAGGGCCTCGGGGATCGTCAGGCACAAGAGCCCAATGAGGTAGACCCCCAAGAGCACATTCCGCAGGCGGACCTCACTGTAATCGGCAAAGTCCGAGCGTGCCCTCCGCGCGAGAATGAGCACAAAGAACGCGTAGAGGCACCGAGAGGCCATGAGCACGACGTAGGTCGACGGGGCGATGGCGTACACGTTGCCATGTACGCGGGTCTGGGTCTGCAACACCTCCAGCACCAGATCCCGGAGACTCGCAAAGATCGCATAGAGAAAGAGCATCATCAGTGTCGTCCGCGCGCCCTCGACGCGATCCGAGAGCGTCGACTCCAGATACTTGTACTCCATCTCGTCCTCCTTGAACCGGAGCTGCGTCGAGTGAATCTCCGTGAGCATGTCCTCCTCGACGCCCGAGATCGTCCCCATGTTGGTCGTCGGGGTGCCCAGGTCCTCAATGCGATTCGGGGGCGAACCGAGGAGGAGCCGGACAATGTCGTACCGGGCCCAGCGCTTCCTGGCATTCAAGAGGAGCTTCTGCCGCGTGACGCTCAGGAAATCCTGCTGCTCGAGGCCCTTCTTGCCGTGGAGGTCCGAGACAATGAGCGACTCGCGCTTGATAATGTGCTCGAGCTGCCCGGCGCACGACATCTTGGCCAGCTCGGTGAGGGGCTCACCGAGCATGTACGTCGTCATCGAGCCCTTGCCCTTGACCTGGATCTGCCGCTCCTCAAAGCTGAAATGACCCGCGAGTTTCTTGTAGGTCACATGCGAGACCTGGCAGCGGCCCGTGACCCCCGTCGACTGCATGCGACTTGCCGTGTTGACCGTGTCCCCAAAGAGCGAAAACTGCTGCTTCTTCATCCCCACGAGGCCGCTGATGACCCGCCCCGAGTGCACGCCGATGCGGAGCTTGATGCCATTGCCATTGGTCGCCTGGCAGCGCTCGACGCACGCAAGCATGTCCAGGGCCATCGACACGGCACGCAGCGCGGCCTCCTTGCCCCGGTCCTTGCCCTGGAGGCCCGCGCAGGCCATGTACGTCTTCCCCACGGTCTCCATCTTCCGGACGCCGTGTTTCTGGCAAATCTGGTCAAAGAGCGAGTACACGCGATCCAAGAGCGAGACAATCTCCGTGGGGCTAAAGCGCTTGACGACGCTCGCAAAGTCGGCAATGTCACAAAACAATATCGTCACGTCCTTCTCGTCCTCGCTGATGAGCGTCTCGCCCTTTTGCATGCGCTGGACCACGTGCTCGGGGAGCATGTTCTTGAGGATCTGCGTCGAGCGCTTCTGCTCGAGGAGCAACGAGCGCGACTGCAAGAAATCCCGGCGCATCGAGAGCTGCAGCGAGTAACACGAGTAGGCCCCAAACGAGATCACAAAGAGCATGTAGCACGCAAAGAGCAGCGTATCCGAGGTATCCTGTGAGCTCGGGCTCTGGCCCTTGAGCCCGAGCTTGTCGGCGAGCAGATAAAAGGCAAAGTTGAAGATCGAGAGGCAGAGGGCGTAGAGAAATTTGACCCGGATGACCACAAAGAGCACGATCGGATACAGCGCCGCGGCAAACTTGCCCGTGTCCGAGATCGTCAACGTCAGGGCCATGCCAATCGCGCAATAGGGCACGAGGATCGCCGACTGGTAGTACACGAGAAAATATCGCGTCCGGACAAAGCGCATGTAGACGAGGTCACAGACGAGGTACCCGACGCGGATCCAAATGTACGACGAGTCGTCCTCCCAGTAATACTCATAGAGCGCGTAGAGGGGCGTGACGCAGGCCAGAATCTTGAGACACAGAATCACGCGCTGGCGCTCGCGAAAGGCAAATGCGAGCTCGTACTCGCACTCGAGCTGCTGATGCTCCTCGCCCATAAACTCGAGCGTCAGGGGGTGCACGTTGGGCTGGACATTGAGCGCCCGGGACGAGTGCGCCTCCTCCTCGCCCAGCACGGGGTCCGGCTGGCCAATTTCCTGAGCCAGCTCCCGCTGCAGGGCCGTGAGCTGCTTCGAGAGCTCGTCGTGCTCGGTCGGGCGGTCGAAATCGCGAAACTTCTGGCTCCACTCGCCGTCCAAGAGCGACGACGTGAGATCCGAGCGCCCCGAGACGCCCGTCGATGGCTGCTGCGAGGCGCTCAAGCCCACATCGTCCGAGCGCCCCGAGATCGACGCCTCGATCATCTTGGACGTCCGCAGGGTCGCGTCCTTGGCGAGCTGCGCGAGGCTGCCGGTCTCGAGTTCAAAGGGCTCGCCAAGCCCCGAGTCGATCTCCTGGATGATGTCGTCGCTCGATGGGAGGTACATGTGCTTGAGGTACGTGATCGCAAAGTCCGGGGCGATGCACGTCACGGCCGCAAAGACAATGAGCACCCAGTACGTCGTCTCGCTAAAGAGCATCGTCGCGATGCCGTAAAAGTCCCGAAAGACATCAAAGCTCGGGAGCAGGCGGTAGGCGTGCGAGTACGAGGCGACAAAGACCAGAAAGGCCACAAAGCCCCCGAGGAGCGAGAGGTAGTGGGCCTTGGTCCAGCGGTGAAGACGCTGCATGGTCAGCGAGGCCTTGAGATTGACCGTGATCACGAGGGCCCCGTAGACCGCCGTGCCATCGGTAAAAAGCCCATTCCCATGGCCCTGACTACAGGGGACGCCCCGGAGCGTGCCCATCGTGAAGAAGAAGATCAACAGCGAGTGGAGCACGGCGTTCAAGACCCAGATGCTCAAACGGCGGATGCTCAGCTCGCTACGCTTGAGCGAGGCCCGGTAGACAAACGGGTACTTGAGCACGGCCCGGTCGCGAATGTCCTCGTCGGCGATCCCCAGCACAAAGATCGGCAAGAGCGTGTAAAAGACATTCCAGCCGACCATGAGGTAACTCTCATAGAGCGTCTGCCCCGAGTACGCGTTCTGCTGCGAGTAAATGAACAGCGTCATGATCAACGCCATGTTCTTGTAGAACGAGAAGAGGATCACCCGGGCCACCCGCCGGTGGTTCCAGCGGCCGTGGACCAGCAAGAGCCGAGAGAGGTGCCGAAACGTCGCAATTGCAAAATCCGCGGCCCGCACGGCCTGCATGCCCTCGTGGCCATAGATCCCCACGCCCACGTGGGCCTCCTGGATCATGCTCACGTCGTTGCCGCCGTCCCCGACGGCCAGGGTCAGCGGCGAGCCCGGGGCCAACTTCATGAGCCCGACGACCTGGGCCTTTTGCATCGGCGAGAGGCGGCACGCGACGACCGAGCTGCACTGCGTGGCCAGCTCCATAAAGAGCTCGTGGGCGAGTTGCGCCGAGTTGATCGAGTCGGCAATGCTCGGGCGCGTCGACGTGTGCCGCGAGGCAACGCGGGGGTTCTTGACGTTGCTGCCCGTGCTGTGGGCCGCGATGGGCAGGTGATTCCCGGGCTGCAGGGGCAGCGAGCCCGTCGACTTGGTCGAATTCGACTCGGGGAGCATGAGATGCGTGCTCGCCGAGGAATCATCGAGCATGTCGAGGTGCCCCATGCGCATGGCCTCCGCGGGCAAGCCATGCGTCGAGCCCACGTGCGGGAGCGACTGGGTCTGCGTCCGCCGACTCGCGCTCGCCGGGTCCGTGAGGAGGCACTCGAGGGCCTCGCCATTGATCACCAGTGAGATGTTCCGCGAGGCCACGCCGGGGATCCACACGCCCTCGCGCTTGAGCTTGCGTCGGGCATTGGCAATCTCATCGAGGCAGTCCTGGCGGTTCTTGCCCTTGATGATGATGATCTTGCTCTTCTCGCCAATGAGCCCGCACATGTGCGCGACCGAGATGGCCGTCTCGTCCTTGTCGCCCGTGAGCATCCACACGTTCACCCCGGCCTGGACGAGCTGGTCAATGCACTCGCGGACGCCATCCTGGAGAAGATCCTCGACGCCCGTGGCTCCGAGGAGCTCGATCGCCGTCTCGATGCGCCGGGCCACCTCGAGGCAGAGGTGCTCGCGGTCCGCGAGCGAGCGCTTGGCGAGGTCGTACTCGGTCTTCCACGCCACGTACTCGGGGGGGGCGAGCCGGCGGTAGCCGAGCAACAGCGTCCGGAGGGCCATGGCCGCAAAGTAGTGCACGTGGAGCCCGAGCTTGCTGAGGTCCTGGCCCTGGGCCGAGTTGGCAAACATCACCGTGTCGGCGCCCTTGCAAAAGACCAAGATCTCTTCCTCCTCATCCCGAGTCGTCGGGCTTGCCGAGTCTAGCGCACGTTCCAAGGCTGTTAGCGAGTCCAGCAGTGAGTCGTCGTCCAGCAGCAGGGGCGGGTCCTTACTCGTGTTGCAGCTGCTGCCGCCGCCCGTGCGCGCTGGGGACCCCGTCGTTGCCCCCGTGGCGGCCCCGGGATCGTGGACCTGCTGGACGACGACCGACATACACTTGCGGACGCTGTCAAACTCATTGAGCGCCAGGAGCCGGTACGTCTCGCGCTGGCCAAAGATCCGAATGTGCAAGAGATCGCCGTCCCGCTCCTCAAAGACGCAGTCAAACTCGGTCGCGGCGTTGAGCAAAGCGACTTCATCCGGGGACGAGCCAAAGTACTTGAGCGAGGCCAGCGACGACGACCCCGACGACGACGACTTGTGCTTGGACGACGCCGACGTCAACGCCGGTGCGTTATCCCGATCCAGGAGCGTCTCCAGGCCCCCGCTAGAGCCCGAGGCCGCTCCCGTGGGGTTTGTCGGACGCGAGCGCAAGGGGCCAAGGTAACTGGCATTGGAAATTCGCTCGCTCTGGCCTATCGCCGAGCTCGACTGATCGTCGCGGCTCCCAGGCATCACGGGCGGGTCGTCCATTGACACGCTCGCCGAGTGGCAGAGCAGCAGGCAGCGGAAAAACGGCCGTGCAAGTTCGAGCGAGTGCTGCTCCTTGCCGGCAAACTTGGCCGGGTTCTCCATCATCTTGGCGAGGTGGTAGAACGGCCGAACGTCCTTGTCCGAGAGACTCGCGTGGCGGGTCACCCGACGGCCGTCGGTGGAGCTCCCGCTGGCTGTCGAGTTGATTGCCCCACCATTGGCACCGGCCTGGAGCCCCTCGGGCTTGAAGGCACCCCCGCCCGCACCGGTCGTTGGGGCCAACCCCGAGCTGCTGGCCGTGAACGAGCCCTCGACCGAGGCATTCCCATGGCCCCCGGCGCCGCCGCCCCCGCCGTTACCGCCAAAGCCCCCACCGGCGGCATTGGCCAAACGCCGGAGGCTCATGTTGCTGCCATCGTAGATGATCCCGCCAATGCTGCAGACCTTGAAGAGCATCTGGTTGCGCGTGAGCGTGCCCGTCTTGTCGCTGAAAATGTACTTGATCTGCCC
>JAADYI010000087.1:0-33209 GCA_023338185.1 Lagenidium sp. CBS 127285
ATGCGCCTCGCCCTGACGAAGGTCGACAAGCAGCCTGTCTTGCTGTCGCAATTGGAGAGCTTCGATGCGCAGATGCAGAAAGAGTTGACCGTCAAGAACAAAGAACCTATGGCGATCTTCCAGGCGACCAATCAGGCCGTGGCCAAGTTTGTCGATGACGCCAAGCGGGTTCGCCCAACCTTTGTCGACTCGGTGAACGCGGCCGTGGGGCCGGAGATCGAGGCGTTTCTCACGAAATGGGGAACGACGTACCAGGCGATGGTCAAGAAGCTCCAGCTCGCGGAGCCCCCGACGACGACCGTAATGATCACATTGGTCCCGACCGGGGCTCCGACGAATACCACCGACCTGACTCCGGGGTCCACGGGCAACGCCAGCAACAGCCAGAAGCCGCCGCCGATGCCCTCTGCTGCGACGACCACCACGAAGCCCGCTCCTACGCCAGGTTCAACAGAGGACAAGAAGGCAAGCGGAGCCGTGTCGGGTCGCGTGCGCTCGGTCTCGGTGCTCGTCGGGGTTCTGGTGACTGGGATGCTCACGATCCTCCCGTAAGCGCCTCCTAAAGCCGATGGATATATGTACAGTATCCATCCCGCTGGGTGGTGCAGGCGGTGCAGCCACAGCAACAAAACACCTCTAGCCATTTTCAAGTCGCGACGGTGGCGCGTACATGCGAAGATAAGAAGAATACAACAGATTAGTCCCGGGGTCACGTGCGCGGAAGTCGTCCTGGAACGTATATATTTCTAATCATCTCATACACAGCAACAACAACAACAACGTGTGGTCATATTCCCACCGGGCCGTGTCGTCGCCAAAGCTCGTGACCACCGCATTGGCGTACGAGGCCTCCGGCCAGGCCCGGATCTTGTCGAACCCCAGACGAACGAAACTTTCGACATAAAATCGACGCCAACGTATTTCACCCAATCCCAACAACATATTTTGAATTACATGTAGGCACTGCGATGACTTGAGAGACCAGTCAAACGCAGTGCCTACAGTGTACTGTACTTGTGCTGATTCATGGGTCAACATGGGAAGTCACTGGTCGGCACAACACTTTTTCTCGCCAATGTCGCACATCATGGGGTCGGACCGGTCGGACGACTGGTCACCGATGGTCTACAGTAGGGGCGTGTGACTCACTTCCAGTGTCCAACGACGCATTCGCGATCTCTCCAACTGTTCAATAAAAGATGATGATGAGATGGTGTCAGTCCAGGCCGCACTGCATTGGCATTAATAACGCCTCTGCAAACTAGGACTTGTGTAACGTGACGATCAGAACATCCTAATCCTAGATTTCACAAAGCCCTCCTTGAGATGCAGATTTGTTGGGCTAATTTTGACGGTCGCGACGGCGCTTTGTCGATCTCCATGGTTTGTTTTGACTTAGTGGCTGCTCCGATGCCTTAAGGCATCAATAACACGATGGGAATCCATTTACGACTCCTGCAACTATTTGTCATCAAAGTTCGAACAATTGACCCAGCAGGAAACCGAGCTCTAGTTGGTGGCTGCCTCTGTTCGTGGTTGCTGATCTGACGATCGCGATCAGAACGTGCTTCAGGAAGTTGCAGTGCGCGACTGTTACTAAGCGGGGCCAATACACGGCACTTGCATCTGCATTCCAGATGAAGTTTGAAAAAGGATCGAATGGCACTGCTCGTACTATAAGCCGGGACAAGACAGAGATTGTTATTCGTATGGCTTCTTTTGCATCTGCAGATTTGTACGACGAGCTCGAAAAAGCTTCTCAAGACTCACTTGTTCTTGGGATAATGGGGGCAGTCAAACGTTCCATCAGCGCCAACGACGAGCAGAGTATTTGCGATGAACAGTGACCCCGGCTAGGACAACTAAATCCGATTATGTTGCTTTTGTATGTACGCTATTGAGAGTTTCCGGAGAGCCTTGTATAGCTTATTCAAGGACTCTAGGCAAAAGTCCTGGTTTGCAGAAGCCTGGGCTTTACACTTTATGCAGTGGCGTGAGAACCGGCATGTTGTGGACCGTTTTTCTGTTCATCACCAAGTTTGTTGACCGTAGCACAGTACAATATATCTTTTAGCACGACATTCTGGGTGCTACTGCAAACAGCTACAACCCATACAACTTGGATGACCCACCAGCACCACCTCCAGTGGAGGTCCTCCACGTCGACGTCATTGAATGCAACAGCTGGGACATCTCTTATCCTTGGCCTTCTGCGTCCATCCATCGGGCCCCCCGCGCCGTCAGCACCATGAAAACGCCCGTCTCGATCGTCTCCTCAATTGCCAATTTCCCCTCGACCGAACACAAGCAGCTTTCGCCCCTCGAACACACATTCAATGACTCCCCGCGCGCTCATCCGATTCGTCCTGGTCCTGGCCGCGATGGTCACTGCAGCCACTCCCCCCCGGCCCGTTGCGGCCGCCGCCTACGATCCCCAGCACGCGCTCCTCACGCTGTCAGTCCACCACTGGTTCGTCCGCCTTTACTTCCACGTCCAGGCGACCAAGAACGCGACCATCGAGGCCGACTGGCACGCGACCGGGGTGGCCATCCAGCAAGACCTCGACGCCGGCACGGCCACGATGGAGTCGGTAATCCGCCCGTTCGCGCGCCTCGTCCTCGCCACGACGGCGCCACTTTCGGAGCAGGTCATCAACCAGGTGAACCAGGAGGTTGACACCCAGTACCCCGAGACGAAGAGCTTCCTGATTTACTCGCGGATCGACCCCAAGACCTCGTGGGGCTACATCTCGTACGCCATGCGCCTCGCCCTGACTAAGGTCGACCGACAACCCGTCTTGCTCTCGCAATTGGAGCGCCTCAATGCGCAGATGCAGAAAGATTTGACCGTCAAGAACAAGGACCCCGCGGTGATCTACCAGGCGACCAAAGATGCCGTGGGCAAGTTTGTCATTGACGCCAAGCGGATCAACCCCACCTTTATCAACTCGATGAACAAGGCTGTGGGCCCGGAGATCGACGCGTTCATCAAGAAATGGGAGACAACGTACCAGGCGATGCTCATGGAGATCCAGCCCGAGCGTCCGACGACCACGCAGGTCACGATGGTCCCGACCGAGGTCCCGAACAATAACACCGACCTGACTCCGGCCAACGTCAGCGACAGTCAGAAGCCGCTGCCGCTGCCCTCCGCTACGATGGGCACGACCACCATCACGCCGGCCCCTACGCCCGGTTCCACCGAGGTTAAGAAGGCCAACGGCGCCACGTCGGACCGCATGAGACCAGTCTCCGTGATCATCGCTGGTCTGGCGACTGGGTTGCTCACGATCCTCGCGTAGCCGTGAAACTACAACGGGGTTTTGATGATCACGCACAAAGGGTTTATTTCCTCTCGCCGATGCATTTCAGCTGGGTGAAGCCCGGTGCAGCCACCACAACAAACACCTCTAGACATTTTCAAGTTGGGACCGTGGCGCGTACATACGAAGATAAGAAGAATACAACACCTTTAGGCTTGAACGTAAAACAACACAATCCTAGGCTGATCACACAACCGCCGCGAGGCTCTCGCCCTGGGCGTTGATCACCGCCACGCGCACGGCGTAGTCGCGGCCGGGGATGAGGTCGGTGATCGTGTATGCGCGGAGGTTAAAGCGCTTGAGCTGCCACGCCTGGCCGTCAAAGCCCCCCGCGAGCTGGCACCCGCCGTTCACGAACGCCGGGTCCGTGGCGTCGATCGTGAGGCTGCTCGCCGCCACATTCGTGGCCTTGAGCACACAGCGGCGGCCGACGGTCGCGGGGGAGAGCGGCCGCGGGGCCGGGGCGAGGACCTCCTCGATGAGAACGTAGTCGCCGTTCGTGAGCGAGCCCGTGAGGGACGTCGTCACCGTCAGTGTCGTCCCCGTGAGTTTCTGGACGCACGTCGCGCAGAGAATCGGCGCGTGGGCCCCGAGGACGACGTTGTCGCTTCCGGCGTCGCTCGAGGCCGTCGCCATCGCCAATCGCAGCGCCGGCATCGACGCACCGGAGGCCAGAGCCGTGGCCTCCGGCAGAGTCCATCGGCCGATCGGCTCCTCCAGCGTCGACCGGCACTCGCTGTAGGTGCTGTTGATCTTGCCCTGGCCCGTCTTGACGTCGAGACCGGGGCCAAAGCGCTCGCGGTCGACGGTGATCGTCCCCGGGTAGTCGTTGCACGCCGCGTCCGTCATGTCGACCTGAAAAAGCGGCAGATTGAGCGGGAACGCGCTCGTCGCCGTCGTCACGGGGTTCACAAAGACGACCTTGTACGTGTGGCCATAGTCCCACCGGGCCGTGTCGTCGCCAAAGCTCGTGACCACCGCATTGGCGTACGCGCCCCCGAGCGCCCGGATCTTGGCCTGCAGGGCCGCCGGCGTCGCCTGCCAGGAGACGCAGCCGACGACGCCCGAGGACCCGAGGAGGAGCTTGTACTGGGTCCCCGCCGTCGGGAGCGACGTATGACGGAGCGTCAGGGTCTGGACCTCGTGGCGTTCCCCGCACTGGCTCGTCAGCGACGGGTTCGTGTCCCACTCGACGCGGTACGAGGTGATCGGCGAGCCCCCGGTGCTCTGTGGGGCCTCCCAGACGACCAGGAGGCTCGAGCTGCTCAGCTTGGTCTGGACGCTCAGCGACTGGGGCATGCTCGCTGCCCGCACCGCCGGCACGAGCCCCCGCACGGGCTGCGCCAGCGCAAAGGGCCCATAGCCGAGGCTGTTGTACGCCGCCACGCGGACGCTGTACGTGGCCCCGGCTGTGAGCCCCGGGATGAGGTACGAGAACGGCAGTCGCCCGACGACCCGCTGCGCCCGGCCCTTGCGCGCCTCGGCCACGACGATCGCGAGCCCTCCGCCAACGTTCGTCGGGCTCAGCGCGTTGGCATCCCCGAGGGCGGTCGTCAGCGTGATCTCGACGACCGACGGGTTCGTCGCCGCGCACAGCGTCGTCTGCGCGGGGTCCCGGAGCGCGACCGAGACGCTCCCGACGACGAGGATCCGCGCGAGCGCCGCCGACAGCGCCGTCGCATCGGCATCCGATCGAATGTCCGCCGTCTCGACGCCCATGTACGTGAGGCGGAAGGCCGTGGCCCCGGGGGTCCCCGTGCACGTGAGCGTCTGGACCTCCTGGCGGGTCCCCGTCGACACCGACGGGCGGATGCCGTTGGCCAGCGTGGGCACGCAGACGCTCCGCTGGGTCGTCGTGCAGGCGAGCAAGTTGGCCCCCGAGACCTCGAGCTTGTGCGACGTCGTCGCATCGAGGGCCGAGAGGTGCAGGCGGTGCTGGTCCCCGCCGTACGTCCGCTGGCCGTGGAACGTGACGAGCCACGTGAAGCCGTTCGTGTCGAGGACCCGCGAGACCTCGAGGAGCCCATCGCCCTCGATGGTCGAGAGGTTCCGGAGCGCGGCCTGCATCCCCAGGGCCGAGAGGTCCCAGGGCAGCTCCCGGGTCCAGCGGCCGTCAAAGCCAACGCGGAACGTGCCCGAGAGGAACGTGTGGGTCCCCATCGTCGGCGCCGAGATGCTGATCGTCTCGACGTCCGTGACCCCGGGGGGGCTCTCGAGGCGGTGTACGACCTGCGAGATCTTGGCGCCGCCGTTGACCGTCGGGGACCACCACTCGACCTTGTACTCGCTGATGTCCTCACCGCCGTCGACGACGGGGTAGTCCCACTGGACCAGCAGCTCCGAGTCCGAGGCCACGTCCGCCCGGGGCCAGCGGACTTCGCCAGGGAGCTGGTTCGAGGGTTGCACGGACGCCGGCACGGGGATCGAGGCGTCCCCAAAGCCATTGGCATTGCGGGCCAGGACCCGGGCGAAGACCGACACCCCGCCGGCGCTCGCAGGGCCGAGGAGCGCCGTCGTATCGAGCTGGAGGACGTTGAAGGTCGTCACGATGATCCGGGGATCCTGGACGGCCTGGAGGCGGTAGCCATTGGCCGCCAACTGCGGCGGGGGCGTGGGGTCGTGGAAGCTCACGTGGGTGATCCGCCAGTCAAAGCCGTGCTTGGCCACCTGCCGCGACACGTCCACGTTCGAGACGCTCGAGAGTTGCTCCAATGCGGCCTTGACGTCCACGTCCGCGGCATCGAAGGGGATCGCAACGGTCGTCGGGGCCTGGTAGATGGTCGCGTAGGCGAGTTGGGCCTTCTGGACGACCGGCGCCTGGGTCGTGGCCCCGGCAAAGGCACTGCAGCCATTGGTCCCGGCGTCAACGACCTGCAGCGCCGGGAGCTTGCCCCGGACGAGGGGCCCGACAAACTCGACCGTGTACGTCAGCACCGTCGGGTTCGTGGCGAGCGTCCGCGAGACCTTGACGTCGTCGATTCCCGCGAGGGTCTCGAGCTCGGCCTCCAAGGCGAGAATGTCCCGCGCGGCATCGGCCGACGCCGAGCCCGAGGACCACAGGAGACAGCCAATGTCATCGTTCAAGTTGGCCCCGCCGTTGCCCCCGCGGAGCGTTGTCGATGTGATCTCGTCGCCAAATTTGAGCCGGAACCCCCCGACGCCGTGCGTGAGGTCCCCCGTGGCCGTCGAGAACTTGATCACTTGGATCTCCCGCGTGGCCGATCCGAGGGCCTCCGCCGTGAGGCTCACGACCGTCGTGAGATCGTCGAGCGCCCCGAGTTTCAGGGCCCCTGTGGCGGTGGCCATGGCGCAGTTGCACGTGTTGGCAAGGTCGCACTTGGCCCGGACCCGGTACCGGGGCCCCACGTGGGGGTCCCCAAGGCGGATGACGTCCCCACACTCGATCGTAAGCGCATTGAGGAGCGTCACCTGGTCGCTTCCAGTGCCCGCGACGCTGAGGTCGTAGGCGACACCGACGGACGTGTCGAGGCGCTTGAGGGGCATCGGGTCCGTGAGGGTCCCGAGGTCGGCGACGAACGCCGTCAGCGTCACGAGGTCCATTGGCGTCCATGGGTCACTCGCGAGGCACAGCGGGAGCACCGCGGGGCCCCAGTGGACCGCCAGGCCATCTCCGGCGTTCGAGAGCAGCGCCGGAGCGCACGTGTGCGTGAGCTTGAGGTGCGTGGTGTCGACGACCTGGTTGATCACCGCCCGACACGAGGACCCGACGGTGACGACGGTAGTGGCGAGGACGAGCGCCTGCTGGGCCGCGCCGAGGGCCGTGGTCGTCAAGACGTTGGTCGTGCTGTCGAAGGCGACGGTCGTCACGCCCGTGAGGGGGAAGCTGAGCTCTGGACGGAGGCAGACACGGGCCTCGCGGTTGCGGACCCGCACAAACTCGCCGCGGCTGAAGACCAGGCTCAGGTCCGCGCCACCGTAGCCCAGTGTCGCATCTGGGGCGACACGGGTCACGAACCCCGTGCCCAGGAGCCCCGCGGCACTCACGTAGGCGTCAACTTGGCTTGCAAAGGCTCCCCGGAAGCCCCGATCGTCGATCGTCGCCAATGTGAACGTGCTTCCGGCCGTGAACGGTCCCGTGTGCGCGGCGGTCGTGACCCGATGGTAGCGCGTCGTCGGTGGAAGCACGAGGCTCTGTCGCTTGGGGCTGCTAAAGTCCACGGCCGTGTCATAGTCGACCCTATACTGGTCGACGAGCTGGCCCCCGGAGTTTGTGACTTGGTCGTACGAGAACTCCAGTTGCGATGCCGAGAGCGCCCGGAGTTGGACGTTAGCCAGGGCCACGGGCGGCCGCGTCGGGGCCACGCCCCCGCTGGGGCGGACGTTCCCGGCCTCGTCCAGGGCCACGGCCCCTGCCGAACCCCCAAAGCCCCGATCGTTCTGAGCCAGGACCCGGACGTAGTACTCAGCGCCGGTGTTCAACTGGGTGATGTTGTACTCGAGCCCGACGAGCCCCGGGGTCGAGACGGTGACGACGGCCGAGTCGAAGGCCACGGGGGCCAGCCCGGCGTCCTGGATTGAGACCGTGGCGTCGGCGTTGGCCCCGACGAGGTTCCGGTCATTGACCAACAGACTCGACAACGGCGATGCGGCTGTTGGGACCTGGGTCACGAAGGTGATGACCCACTGGAAGTTGTTGTTCCCCGGGGTCCCGACCTGGAAGCGCTCGACGTGGACGACCCCGACGCTCGGAAGCAGCTCGAGAGCCTCCTTCATGGCCACGGGCGTGACGTCGTAGGACAGTGGTGTCGTCCGCCAAGGGGCAACAAGCGCGAGCCCCGTGGCGGTCGCGCCCGCATAAGTCGTCGCTGTGGACCCGAGGGCGGCTCCGAGACCCGTGCCGTAGTTGGCCGCCGAGGCCAGGGGCAGCTGCGTCGCCGAGAACGTCCCAGTCGCGGCCACGACGTACTGCACCCCCAAGATGGCGATGAGGTCCCCTCGGGCGAGCTCCCCCGTCAGATCTTCGGTCGTCGTGATGAAGCCTTGGCCCTGGACGACGTTGACCGAACCCGGAAGGCGCCGGACAGCGGCCGCTCCTTCGACGAGCGGCGAGCCAAAGGCTAGCGAAAACGTCCCCGAGGTGATCGTCCCCCCCGTCTGGAGGACCTGGATCCCCGGTTTGCCAAAGTACGGGTCGCTCGGGGCCCGCTGGTACCATTCGACACGGTACGTGGTCACGGCCGTCAAGGGACTCGCCGTCGGGAGATCCGTCGGGGCCCGCCAGCGGACCGTGAGCCCCGAGCCCTGGGGCAGAATCGCCGGGTTGCTCCGGACGCTCACGTCTCGCGGCGGCCCGGGCTTGCCCCGGGGCATCTCCCGAGCCGGGCGCGTTGGAACAGGCAGCCCCGCGCCGACCTCGGCGTTCATCGCATAGACGCGGACGTAGTAGTAGCGGCCCGAGGTCAGCCCGGTGATCCAGAACTGCCCGCCCGTCGCGCCGGAGACCGTGGCCTCACCGAGCGCGTCGCCGTTGGCCCCGCTGTCAAATGTCGGCACGGGATCCCACTCAATGCCGTAGGCCGTCACGGGCGTGCCCCCGTTGAAGCTCGGTGGACCGTACGAGACCAACAGCGAGGTCGGCCCCGCGAGGGTCAACACCGGGGTCGCAAGGGCATTGAAGAGCGACGACGGCAGCGTCGGGGCCTCGAAGGGCACGCGGAGCGAGACCGGGGCCGTGATCCGGCGGATGCCGTAGCCCAGGGCGTTGTAGGCTGCCACGCGGACGTAGTAGGTCGTGCCGGTGGTGAGCCCCGTGAGGACGTAGCGGTAGGGCACGGGGGACTCGGGGGCCACTGAGATGACCCCGCACGATCCGGGCCCCGAGGCCCCGCCGGTCGGGCAGTACAGGGCCCCCTGGAGGTTCCCGATGGCCCCGCCCTGGGCCACGAGCGACGAGACCGCGATCGTCGCCTGCCCGACCTCGGCCGACAGGCGGTTGTCGAGCACGGTCACGTCGGGGACCTGCCCGAGCTCGCCGACGAACGTGACCTTCCACGTGCACTCGCTCTTGGCCGAGCACGCGGCCCGAGAGACCTGGACCTGGCCGACGTTGGGGAGATTCTGGAGGATCGTCGTCAAGTCCCCGGCGCTGGCGTCGAAGGGGATCGCGGCCGTGGCGAACGGGCCCCGGATCTGGCAGTTGGCGCACGCGGTCGTGTCGAGTTGCAGCCGGAAGGCCCCCGAGACCTTGCCCGCCGAGGACGATGCCGTTGAGATGACCTGCACCTGCGGCTGGGGCGTCGACCAGTCGGCGGTGCTCCACTCGACGAGGTACTTGGTGATCGGGGAGCCCCCGTTGCCGTTGAGGTCCGTCGGCAACGCAATCGTCGGTGGGCGGAAGCGCACGACCAACGAGCTCACCCGGTCCGCGGGCACGGAGCTCTCGTCCCGAGTAAGGACACTGAGCGTCACGTCCGGCGTCGGCGGGGGGTCCGAGGTCGTGATGGGCGTGATGGTCATCGCATCCGCGCTTGGGCCGTAGCCGAGTGAGTTGTGGGCCGTCACGCGGATGTAGATGGTCACTCCCATGGCCAAGTTGGCCAGTTGATACGGGAAGCGGCCCCGCCGGTGCAGCGAATACGCCTGGCCGGTGAAGATCGGGCAGTTGTGGCCGGTGACCACGGCGATCGAGGTCGAGGACGGCACCGAGTCGACGACAAAGTGGCAGTTTGAGACCCCCACGTCGACGCTAAGGACGTCCCCAGCCCGGACGACGATGGCATTGTTGGCGTTGGTGATCGTGACGACGTCGGCGGCGCTGAGGGCCGTCACGCACGAGCCGCACAGGCTCGTCGAGTCCCAAAGGGTCGGGGCAATGGCCGTCGGGCCCTGGACGACGACCAGGGCCGTCTGCTTGTTGGCCGTGGCGAACGTTGGCTGGGTGTCCCACTCGACGCGATACGAGTCAATGGCCTCGTCCCCGTGCCAGTCATTGGGGTCCCCAAACGAGATCCACGCCGAGTTCTTGGTAAAGTGATAGGCGTTGGCCGTGCCGGCGGTGATCAGTTGACTGGGGACGCTCACGAGGGGCGGCGCTGGGAGCTGGCGGGTCACGATCATTGCGTTCCCCGGCGACGCCGAGCACAACGCGATGCCGTCCTCACACACGGGTGTCGCGGTCGTCCCCGGGCCGATGCCCTCGCCGTTCTGGGCCCGGAGGCGAATCGTGTAGCGGGTGTTGGGGGTCAGCCCTGTCACGGTGGTCGCAAACGCCACGAGCTGCGGCTGGTCGACCGGCGGCGTGAGCGCCACGTCCCCGGGCTTGACAAGCACGTAACCACTGCCCGTGCCGTGCAGTCCATCGACATTCACCGTCCTCGCGGCAAAGTCGTCGCATCCGTGGTTGTCGTAGAGCGTATAGACGACCTGGGCGTTGTTCCACGGCGTCTGAACGGCCTTAACTCGCATGAGGCACTCTGGAGTGATGCTGCTCAGGGCGATGAGCCGCTCCGCCGCGAGGGCGACGTTGCTGTTGAGCGTGAGGATCTTGCCACTGAGCGTCGTCGCGCAACCCGTGCAGAGCGAGACCCTCGTGAATGCGTCCACCGAGTACTCGACGAGATAGTTGGCGATGTTTGCGCCATTCGCCCGCGCTGGGGCTTGCCACTTGACTCGCAGGGTCGTGCGATCGGTGCGATCGCTTGCGACGGTCACCTGCTGAGGAGCCGACGGCGGGGCCGCGGGGGCCATGCGCGCGTCCCCATTCACGCACGGCATGTCATGACACACCGCCGTCGCCGTTCGCCCCGGGCCGATGCCTGCGCCGTTCCGCGCCGCCACACGGACGTAGTAGGGCACCCCGGGCGTCAGGATGTCGCTGGCCAACTCGGTCGCTGTCCAGATATTCCCAACGACCGTCGTGCAACCCGCGGTGCCGTCGAGTGCCGTGACCTGGAGCTGCTCGAGCGTCTGCGGTGCGGCCAGCGACGGGCCCGTGAAGGTCACGCGGAAGACTTTGCCAAAGCTCGTGTCGATCGTCACCGTGACCGCGTCCCCGAGGATCGTCTCGAGGGCCGTGTCCAGGCTCGCGGCGGTGAGCGTCGTGACCGTTAGGCACGTGGCCGTCTGCGGGCGACCGTGGACCGAGTAGGCGCCGTTGGCCAGCGCGCAGGTTGAGCCGGGCATGATCGGCAGCTTGTTGGCAATCGGCGTCGCCGTCGGGGCGACTTGGAAGACGCACTGGGCGTTGGCCTGATCGACGATGAAGTAGGCACCGGTCCCGAGGATCGTCTTGAGGTCCACACCTGAGCCCGTGTAGTCGATGAACGCCTTGTTCACCGACGGATCGAACGCCAGCGTGCAGCTCGCGCAGACCACCGTAGTGAAGCCCCTCGCGGCACTCCCACCCCCGAGGCCGATGCGGAACGAGCCCGCGGTCGTATCTGGGGACAGCGAGAGCGACTGCACGGCCGCCCCGAGAGGGAACATGCACGGTGACACCGAGCACGACTGCCCCTGGCCGGCGGTGGCCGTGACCATCCGCGTATCGTACGACTGCGGGGCCTTGAGAAACTCGGGATGCGTGTCCCACGTGATCCGGTAGTGGGTGATCGTCGAGCCCCCGTCGCCGGCGCTGAACCCCAGCGCATTGACCGTCGGGTCCGTGATCAGCACCTCGAGCTGCGACGGGATGTCCTGGGTGCTCACCCGCATCGTCACAGTCGTCGGGAGGTACGGGATCTGGGCCGTCGGGGTGATGCTCTCGGCGCCGACGACCGCCCGGCCGCTGCTGTCGAGCACGGTCGCCAGCACGGGCGGACCGTACCCGAGATTCCAGCCCGGATGGCCGGTGAGGTCGCCGTTGTATGCCGCCACGCGGACGTAGTAGGCAGTGCCCGTGGCCCGCCCGCGGATCGTGTACGTCAGTCCCGAGACGACCTCGGAGAAGCCCGCGGCCACGGCATACGTGACGCCCCCGGACGTGTGCGCCGCCTTGCCAAAGTCCGCGGTGTCGCTCCACTGGACGAGGTACTTGGTCGCGGTCCCGACGCTTGGCACCGACCAGCTCACGCCCAACGACGTGCTGTCGACGACCGAGACCGCGACGTCCTGGGGCCCCAGCGAGGGCATCGCCCGGGGCTGCGCCGTGCTCGGATACGGAAGCTGCGTCGCCCCCGAGACGATCTCGTAGGTGATGACGTCCCCGGCAGCGATGGTCCCCGCGGCGTCCAGCGTCGCCTGGAGCGCCCCGAGGGCGCTGGGCATGAGGCCCTCGTTCGATGGACTCGTAAACGTCATCGTCCACTCAACACGGTACTCGGTCGGGGCGTCGACGCCCGAGGTGTCGTACGGACTCGCCGTGGGACCCGACGAATGGTCACTTCTCGATACAGCAACGACGCCGACGATTGACAGCGCATTCAGCGCATCGGCCACGGCGCTGGCCCCTGCATCGATGGGGATCGAGACCGTCGACGTGGCCGCGTAGTTGGCGAAGGCGAGCTTGAACGTCTGCGGGGCGGCCAACGATGGATCGATGGTCGCGGACTTGATCACCAGTCGCGAGATGCGGAGGTGGGCGTCCACGGACGACGCGAAGGCGCTTGGCTCCCCGTAGCCCAGGGCATTGTACGCGAGGACCCGCACGTAGTAGGCCTGTGTCGAGTCCAAGCCCGAGAGGATCGTGGTGAAGCGCCGCTGGGGTGTGCCGTCGCTCGTGAGGGTCGTCCCCGCGACCGCCGAGGCGAGGACGACCAAGGACCCCGCAAAGACGCTCTGCTGATCAAACTGCGTGTTGACGTCCCACTGGACCTTGTACTGGGTCACCGCCTGGCCACCGTCGAACTCGGGCTCGGCCCAGGCCACCCCAAGCGTAGAGACGCTCAAGGGCGAGACGAGGACCTCCCGGGGCCCGCTCGGGGGTCGCGGCGTGGGCATCACCGTCTGGGGAACGAGCACCCGCGTCGGGGTCTCGAAGTACGCGTTGCGCGCACCGAGACGAACATCGTACGAGCCCGCGTTGGAGAGGCCCCCGAGGACCCAGCGTTGGGGCAGGCCGCCCTTGATGATCTCGGTGACCTGGACGCACGGACTTGAGCCGGTGAGGGAGCCCCCGCAGGCCGTCGATCGATACGCCAGCGTCCCGGAGCTGTCCGTCGAGACCAGCAACAGCGGCACGTCGTCGGTCTCCCCAAGGAACGTGATCCGCCACCGCACGCCGTAACGCTGGCGGACGTGGGCGCTTGTCCGAGTCAGCGCCGGGGTCGTCGTGACCATGACCTCGTTCACCGTCGAGAGCCCCTCGAGGGCCGTGCGAATGGTCTCGGCCGTCGCGTCGACAGCGATGGCCACCGTCGACTCGCCACAAAAGCTCAGCATGAGGGTCCCCCCGAGGTCGATACGGGAGCGGGAGAAGACAAAGACCTCCTGGACCTCGTCCCGGGGGCCCACGGTCACAGTCTTGTTCGATGGGAGCCCCGTGCCGCTCGTCGAGAAACTCGTCCACTGGCCCTGGACCTTCTCCTCAATGACAATGGAGCGATCGCTCCCGCGGAGCCCCGAGCCGTCGAGGCTCAGGAGCGGAACGTCCCCGAGCTCGGGGTTGAAAGTCACCAGCCACTCGTAGCCCTGTCCGCCGAGCAAAACCGCCCGTCGGGCGACGCCTGCGACCATGTCCTTGAGTCCGGGGACCATGAGCAGCACCGTCTGGAGGTCCGCGGCTGGAGCGTCCCAGGCGATGGGCCCCGTCTGGGCCCCCGTCGCTGGGACCGAGACGACGAACGACCCGCCCAAGGTGAGCTGGCTTGTCACGCGGATCCGCTGGACCTCGCTCACCCCCCGACGGGCGTCATACTCGACAAAGACTTGTCGCAGGGGCGAACCACCCGTGTCCAACGGCGGGGTCCACTCGACGAGCACGGAGGCGTTCGAGGTCGCCGTGATCGTGGCATCCCGGGGCGCGGCCGGTGGCATCTGGGCGGTGATCAGCGCCGGCGTTGAGTACATGGTCTCCCCGTAGACGTTCCCAACGCCGTTCCACGCCGAGACCCGCACGTGATAGGCGACCCCGGGGAGAATCTTGGGCCCGCAGATCTCGTACCGTGCCGAACCATCGGTTTGGACGATCGTCGACTTGGGGACCTTGGCCGAGTCGTATAACGCGCTCTTGAAGACCGGGCGGGCCCCGAAGCGCGTCCGCACCGACGGGCACTCGAGCGTCGCGCTGGGGACCGTGCTAGTCAGCGCCGCGCCGTCACAGCTCACGAGGGGCTGGTTGGGACCAAGGCGCGTGAGGAAGACGACCGTGAACTCGTTTCCGGACGACGCCGGGGCGAGGGCCCGCTTGAACACGCGAATGCTGCCAGTTTGGAGCCGCTCGAGCGCCACGCGGACCTCGGTCTCGCTGGCGTTGAATGGCAGGAGGGGCGTCTTCTGACTCGCGTAGATGAGCTGAAACTGGCCGCCAAGCGTCCCCGCGGTGGCCGAGACCGTCACTCGCTGCTGCTCGAGGCCATTCCAGCCTTTGATCACCGTGACGGTCTCGAGCTTGACGTTGGTGCCCTTCAATGCCGTCGATGCCGTTCCGGTCTTGCTCGTGGCAAAGGCCGCGACCAACTCGCTCGTGTCGATCGAGACCTTGAGCGGTGGCAGACTCGCGATCACGCCATTCGTATTCGCCCGCTGGGTGAGGAACCGGACAAACCACGCGACGCCGTTCCCGACGTTGTATCGACGCACTTGGACAGTTCCGACCGGTGGAAGGGCCGTCAACGCCGAGGCGAGGGCATCGGCGCCGATGTCCCAAGCGAGCGACGGCGTCACGTGCTTCCCGTAGGCCACGCGGAACGAGCCCTGGACGTCGTAGGCATCCGCCGAGAGCAGAATCATCTGCGTCGTGTGCCGGGCGTAGAGGATCTCGTCGGCGAGGGCCGTCGCCGCCGCGGAGCTGACCATCGCCCGCTCGTAGATGGCGTCGAGGTCCATCGCGTCCCACTCGATGAGGTACTCGCTGACGTCCGCGCCGCCATTGTCGTGAGTGGGGTCAAATGTCACCACAAGGCTCGGGGCGACGCCGTTGGTCTGGTCAGTCGATGCGTTCGTGAGCCCTGGGGTCACCGTCACGGTCGACGGTGGCGAGGGCTGGGTCCGAGGGATCCCAAACGACGGCAGCCCGAGTCCCGGGTCCCGTGAGTAGCCGAATGAGTTGTAGGCGAACACCCGCACGTAGTACGGGGTCCCCCGCGTCAGAGCCCCGAGGACGGCCTCGCACGGCGTGAAGACACAGTCCACACCGGGGTTGCTGACGTACTTGAGCTCCTGGCCCCACGTCGCGCCATTGGCCCCACTCGCAAAGGCCGGGGACGGGTCCCATTCGACGCGGTAGTGGGTGATCACGTCCCCACCGTCGCTCGTCGGGTGGCTCCAGTAGATTCGCAGGGAACTCGCAGACTCGGTGAAGATGAGGACCTGCTGGGGCTCGGCGGGCTTTTGCTTGGGCGGGGCCAAAGTTGACGGAGTCGAGGCCCGGGGGGCGTTGCACCCGAGCGCATTGCACGCGCTCACCCGGGCGTAGATGGTCACACCTGGGGCGAGACCACTCAGCGTCTGGCTGAATGGTCCCGCGGCCACGGCGTTGGTACTGGCATCGGGCTTCCACTCGAGCGTGTGATAGCCCCCGGGGATGGCCCCGGGGACCGTCCAGCCGATGCTGCCTGTGTAGGCTCCCGTGGCCCCGACAAAGCCCCGATCGATCGTGATCGTGTTGGTCGCGACGGCGTTGATCCGCCAGATCCCCGCGCTCGCCCCGTTGCCCGTGATCTGCAGGTGCATTCCGACCTTTGCGTACGACTCGATCCCCGTCGACGTGAGGTCCGCGAGCCCATTGGTCGCCGTGACCGCCTTTGTTGCCGCACCAACGTGCGCGGGATCGAGCCCCGCGCCCACGTCCGCCGTCACTTGCGTCGCCAGGAGCTTGGTCGTGTCGACCTGGAGCTGGAGGCCCCTGGCCGCGGGGGTCTCGCTCAGGAACGTGATCGTCCACTCGTAGCCGCCCGTCAGCTGAGTCGAGCGCTCGACGTGCACCCGACGGAGCGTGGCCAGGGCCTCGAGGCTGTCCTGGAGCTCCGTCTCCGAGACGTCCGCGGGGAGCGCGTCGGTCGTCGCCGTCCCGTACGCCACGGTGAAGGTGCCCGTGATCACGTCGGCGTTGCTCTGCCCGGCGAGCTTGAGGATCTGGATCTCGGGTCGCTCCGGGGTCTCGTACCACTCGAGCAAGTACTTGGTAACCCCCGCGCCGTTGACATTGGGCGGTGGAAGCCACGAGAGCCGCAAGCTCGAGGCCGAGGCTGCGACCGTGACACCCCCGATTCCAACGGGGACGGCGCTCAACGCGACGCCCCCGGAGCCATCCGTCAGCTGCGTGGCCTTGGCCCGGGGGACCTCGATCGACGGCACCGGGATCCCCGCAGGGCCCGGGCCCATGATGTTCTCGGCGCGGACGCTGACGGCGTAGGCCACGCCGGGGGTGAGCCCCTGGATCGTGTACTTGTAACGCAGCGACGCCGGGTGCGCGGCGAGATAGAACCCCGCCGTCTGCCGGGCACTTGAGACCGCCGCAGACGTCGACGGATCCGCCGAACCCGGGGGTGTCCACACGCGCCACTCGACGACGTAATGCGTGATCTTCGCGGCGTTGTCGGTCACGGGGGTGTCCCAAACAATCCGCAGGCTGCTTGGGGATCCCGCGACGAGCCGGAGAGCGGCGTTCTCTGGTGCTGCGGGGACGGCCATGGGCTTGAGCGAGACCGGCGCCGACGGGAGCCCGTAGCCCGCGGTCGTGTGGGCGGTCACCCGCACGTCAAAGCCCGTGCCACCAGGGCCCCCGAGCCCCGGGGCCGTCGGGGGCGTGTTGGCCGCCGCCTGGGCGAGGTTGGGGATGAGCAGCGTGTACGGATCCCCGCGGACAATGTCCAGAGACGTCTGCGTCGAGGACCCGAGGAGGCTCACGGTGCTCACAAAGCTCTCGGGGACCGTGCACGCTACGACGGCCCCGGGGTTGCCCGAGGCCGTCGTCGATGCCTTGGCGCAGACCCCAAAGAGCCCCGAGCCCACGAGCAGGCTCCCGTGGACTTGGAGCGTCGGGACCGCCTGGACGCGCGTTGCAAAGGTGATCTTGTAATCGACGGTTGTCGCGGTGGACGTCGAGACGACTGACACGTCCCCGGCGCCGTCGAGGGCCTCGAGCGCGGCCTCGACGTCCGTGTAGAGCGCGTTGAAGGCCAACGGGCCGGTGATTTGCCCATTGTCGAGCTCCAACGTGAACGTCCCGCCGGTGTTTCCCCGGGCGATCTTGACCACTTGGATCTCGGGGCTCCCGTATGCCCCGGTCGTCCACCACTCGACGAGATACGCGTCGACGTCCGATCCGCCGTCGTCCACCGGGGCCGTGAAGCTCACACGGAGCGCGTCGGCCCCGGCGATCGTCAGTCCGACGTTCGTTGGGGCCGTGGGCTTGACGCCAAAGGTCTGGACGGCGAACGGACTCGACTGGATCTCGGCCGAGCGGTGAAACAGGCGCGCCGATGGCACGATGGCCTTGTCCTGGGACAGCGACGACCACGAGAGCGTGATGCCCGCGGGGCCCGTGAGCTCACGGTACTCGGCAATGAGCGGCGTGAGGCGATCCTTGACCAGCCGGGTCGAGTTGCTCGCGTACTCGACGAATGCCGGCGCCTGTGCAGACGCCTCGACGTCGAAGCGATCAAGGAGCAGCTCGTCCCCGATCCACAGCCGCGCGCCATCGTCCACGCGGACGTAAAACGTGTAGTCCTCGGTGAACGCCGGCTTGACGTACCCGACCCACCGGGCACTGACATAGTCCTGACTCGTCGGGGTGATGAAGCTCGGCCACGTAAAGTCGAGCAAGGGATCGACGCGCTGCACCTCGGGGTCCCCGTAGAGCCACCGGTTGTTGAAGTAACTCGCTGCGAGGCCGTACGGCTTGGCGTGGCGGACCGCGAGCGTGTACGACTCGGCCCGCGGGGTCTGGTACGTCGCGAGGTACTTGCCCTGGGCCACGTACGACACGTCCACGGGGACCGTCGAGGCCCCCGTGAGCTCGGGGACAAAGGCATGTCCGATCTTGCCCGCGCTGGTCGTCAAGACCCCGTTCCCCGTTGTTGTCGACGGGCACACGGGCGCGACCAGCACGCTGGCCTGGGTCCCGAGGAGCATGTAGCCCTCGGCGTACAAGAGCCCGAGATCCCGGTCGTCTTGGACCACGGACGTGAGCGTGATGAGCCACGTCGCGCCGCCGTTGGCCCCGACGACCGGGTCGCTCACCAGGGCCGTGTGGATCCCCGACAGCCCCTCGAGGGCCGACCGGAGATCCGCGGCGTTGACGTTCCATGCGAGCATCTCGGTGCGCTCGTCCCGAAACTCGAGATAAAACGACCCCGAGAGCTGCGACGTGGCCGCCGTCTGGAGCTGTTGGACCCGGTAGTTGTCGCACGCGGTGACTTGGGAGGCGGCCGTGCCGATGCCATTGACCGCCAGCTTGGTGGCGTCGACCGACACCGATGGGAGGTCCCCTAGATCGGAGTCAAAGTCGACAATGTACGTGAAGCCCGCGCGGACGTTGGCCTGCTTGTAGACGCTCGCCGTTGCCGATGTCGGGCCAAAGTACGGCGACGACAGCTGAATGCTCGTTGGGGTGATCGCGAGGATCGAAAACACCGGCCCCGTCGTGGAGCCTACGCGGATCCAGTCCCCAACGGCGAACTCGCTCGTGAAGTCGGCGGCTCCGGTCTGCAGCACGTCCGACGTCTTAGTCGCCGTGACGGTCCCGGTCGTCGCGACGGTCACGACGTCGTTGGTCGAGACCGACACGGCGCCGACCGAGACGAGCTTCTCCAGAGCCGCCTCGACGGCCGCGAGGCCCGCATTGAACGGCAACGGGGTCGTGCTCTGACCCCCAAAAGCCAGTGAGAAGGTCCCGACGAGCGTGCTCCCGAGCCCGCGGTTCTGGATCTTGGTCTCGACAATCTGCCGCTCGGATTGCGGGGCCCCGATCTCGCCACGGCCCGTGCCGTCCAGGAGATTATCGTGGATATCGCGGGTCTCGATAACAAAGCTAGTTCGAGAATTGAACTTGCCCTTGTGGAGCCCCTCGAGGCCGACGGCGTTGACGGTCCCGGGCCAAAAGGCCGTCGCGCTGTCGATGGCCGTGCACTTTTCCGGGACGAGCGTCCCGTGGGCGACCAACGGGGCAAAGGGCCCGAGGCCATTGACCGTCGCCGTGCCGGCCGCGGACGTGCCCCCGTTCTCGTAGATCCGCACCATGGGGCCCGTTCCACCGACGAGATTGTTGGCCGCGACCTCGAGAGCCGGGAGGTCCCCGACCAGTCGGGCGTTCCGCACGAGGCGGCCCCGGACGTAGCGATTCGAGGACCAGAACTCGGTCTGGGCCATGCCCGGGGTCGCCGCGACGAACGTGACCGTCCACTCGGCGGCCCCAAGGGCATCGAGCGCCCCGGCCTTGGTCACGAGGACCCCTTGGGGGCCGATCGCCGGGAGGGCCTCGAGGGCCGCCTGCAACGCGCCCGCCGAGGCGTCAAAGGCCACGGGCCCCGTGACGTCCCCGGCGAAGCCCAGGCGGAAGGTCCCCCCCGTGAGGGCCGTGGCGGTCGTCTCGACACGGACGACCTGGAGCTCGTTGCGGATGGGCGTCCCGAGGTTGCTGGTCGTCTTGATGTGCTCCCGGCTCTGGGCCTGGACGACCTGGGACGTGATCGTCGCGGGGCCGTTGGCCCCGTAGAGGTTATTGATCACCCCGAGGAGCTCGAGGTCGACGTTGGCCCCGACGCGCTCGTAGGTGATCAGGTAGTCAAAGCCCGCGGTCCCGAGATTCTCGCTCCGGGAGACCGAGAGGACCGTGTCCGGGCCGGCAAAGGCCCCGAGCCCCCGGAGGGCCCCGGCGACCTCCTCGGCCGTGGCGTCAAAGGCCAGGTCGTCGGTCTTGTCCCCGCGAAAGCGCAGCGCAAAGGTCCCCCCGCGGTCCTTGAGCTGCCCAAAGCCCGTGGAAACCTGGTGGATCTCCGGGGCCGTCTGCATGGTCACCACCAGTGTGTGGGGGCCGCTCCGCACGGGCGCGTACGAGACATTGTACGCGCCTCGGCCCTGGTACGAGACCCGCCCGCGGACGAGTTCCCGGTCGGCAAAGGCCGAGGCCGTTGGGAACGCGTGGACGTAGAGCACCTGCCGGGGGTCGGCGTCCTCGAGGTCGTTGCCGTGCGTGTCCTTCGTCTGCACCGTGAAGCGGGCATCCACGCCGGCCGTCGAGGCGTAGAGGCCCCGACCAAAAGCCGTGCTGACGCTTGGATTCACCGGCCCGGGACGGACGACGACGGTCTTGGGGAACCCTGCGACGAGCTGCGAAGGGCGCGCGGCAATGAGCGTCGTGGCCGTGACCGAGGCGTCGTTGCCCGTGAGCACAACCCCATTGCCCATGACGGCCCGGACTTCGACGGCCGCGCTCGTCGTCACGGTAAAGCCAAACGTGATCAACCAGCGGCAGCCCTGGGTCGGGTCGTTGTTGGCGCACGTCCGCGTGACCGTGGTGGCCCCCGAAGGGATGGTCGCGAGGGCCTCGAGCATCGTCGCCATCGACGTCGGGGCGCCGGACGCCGCGGCGTCGAACGGGATCGTCCCCGTGAGCTCGCCGGGATTTGCCCCGACCTGCAGTCGAAAGCCCCCGCCCAGGGGCGAGTTCGCCGTGGTCGCGACGACGACGACGGCGTCGACTCGCGGGACGCGCACCTGGAGCTCGTACGTGCCCTTGACCGGCGGGACGAAGGACACGAGGTGCCGGCCGGTGCGGGGCCCGGCCTTGAACACCGGTACCGCGGCGCTCGACGGGCCCCAGTACGGGGACGTGAGGGGCACCGAGCTTGCCCCGAGGACCCCCAGTGTCGAATCGACGACGTGGCGCTCGTGGCCGACGACCAGCGCGTCCCCGCGCTTGAGCGGATCGTCGGCGGGGAGGTGCCGAAAGTCCCCACTGCAGGCCGTCAGGGTCGTCGAGCCATTGACCGCCGTGCAGGTCCCGAGGTACCGCCAGTCTAAGGGCAAGACACTCGAGATGGCAAATGAGCTCGCCGCAAAATCCTCGCAGCCGTGATTCGGGGCGACGATGAGATTGGCCGTGCCCGCGGTGAAGGGCGCCGTGAGCTGGCTCGTGAAGAAGCAATCGCGGCGTCGCGCGAGGGTCCCGGCGTTGGCCCCGAGGACTCGGAAACGCGTCCCGGCGATGAGGTGTCGGAGCACATCGGCGTTGACGACGAGGGTGTTGGTCGCACCCGTGAAGCTCACGGCGCAGCCGCTGCAGATCGTCCCCGGGTCGAGTGCCACGGGGGTGTTGGCGATGATATCGTTGACGCGGCCCTGGGCCGCCCACCCGCCAGTGCCGACCAGCGAGACCTCGAACGTGGTGCTGCCGTCCTGGAGTTTGAGGTTGCGCACGGCATCGTGCGTCTCGAGCTCGAAGGAGTAAACCGCGAGGGCCGTCGTCGTGATCGCGCTGGTCACGGGCGTCGTGTTGGTGAGGTTCCCGAGGCCGTCGATGGTGTTTTGCGTGGTCGTCCAGTCCATCGTGCCCGGGTGGGCCTGGATCTCAAATGGCGTGTTGCTCATCGGCGCGCGGGTGAAGAGCGCCGACGACGGGATCACCATCGGCCGCGACGACGATGCGTTCATCGCGCTGCTGCTCCATTGGAGGCGGACGTAGGACTGGGCATCGCGTGTGCGATACCGAAGACGGATCTTGTAGAACGCATCCTTGGTCAGGGGGATGGCCCCGGACGTCGTCGCGGCCTTGTCCCTGACCGCCGCGGGGGTCATCGTAAACGTATTGAAGATCTCGGTGCCGTCGATCTCGAGAGCCGCGGCGTCATCGCTGGTGACCGAGAACACGTGCGAGCCCGTCACCGTGGCCCGGACCTCGCCCTCCCAGCGGATGCTGTAGTAGCGATTCGGGAATGGCTCGCCCAGTGGCGAGTCCTCGCCCCAGGCAAAGTCGATGCCCCCCGTTGGTGTGGATGCGGCGTCCCGGCGGGACAGCGCGGGCTCCGTGAAGTCGACGTTTGAGTAGTACGTGGCCCAGAGGCCCCCGGCCCGACGCCGCCAGAGCGAGAGCGTGTAGGCCCCCGCCGACTGCGGCACAAAGGCAGCGTCGAAGCGGCCATTGGTGTTTGGCGCAGCCTCGGTGACGTTGACCTCGTAGAGACGCCCCTCGGGGCCGAGGAGCCTCGGGATGATGCCCGCGGTCCCGAGTTCCGTGCTTGATTCGAGGGGGTTTGAAAAGCGATCGACGGCCTGGATCGCGAAACGCTGGGGAACCCCCTGGACGACACTGGCGGGGGCGTTGTGGTGGCTCGTCAACGGGTCCATCGCCGTCGGATGCACGACGACCGTCGGTGGGTAAAACGTCGGCACGTTGAGCACCGTGACCTGCAGGGCGTACGTGCCCTTGACCTCGGGCACGGCCGTGACCTGGAAGAGCCCCGGCTTCCCTTGGACATTGGCAATCGACGTCAGGCCCTTGACCCCCTCGAGGATTGTCGCCGAGACGATCCCATCGCGGCGCTGGGTGATCTCGAGGAGCGGGGGGTCGCCAATGGCCCGGAACTGGATCTTGATCGGCGCCGCGGGGTTCCCATCGACGACGTGGCAGACCTGGGTCTCGGTGCTCGAGACGTCGACGCCCCCGACGGCGGCGATCCCCGCGAGGGCATTCAACTGCGTCTGGAGGGCCGCGAGTTGGAGATTGGCCGCGACCGTGAGGACGTCCGTGCCAAAGCGCAGGTCGATCGAGGCCGTCGTCGCCCCTGCGGTCGTGACCTCGCACGTGAGCTCCTGGCGCTCGTTGTTGGCGATGCGGATCGGGGTCTCGACCTTGTCCGCGCCCTTGATGGACTCGACGATCGACAGGTCATTCGACGTCGCCGACCAGGTCACGAGCGGGACGTCCGTGGGGACCTCAAAGACCAACTCGATCCGCTGGGGCCGGGCGAGACTGCACACGGGAAAGTAGCTCACCGTCGCCGCGGGGACGTGGCCGTCCTGGGCGTAGACCCGGATGCCCGTGGGGACGATCGTGTTGAGCGCCACCTGGAGCTCCAGGAGCGAGGCCTCCGGGGCCACGACCACGTTGTTGCCGCCATAGCTCAGCGTGAAGGTCCCTGTGCCGCGGCAGCGGAGTACCTGGACCTCCTGGACCCCGGGGTCCTCCCGGGTCGTCGTCAGCGTCACGCCAATGTCCGTCGTCGTCGAGACCGAGCGGTTGTTCCCGTAGGTGCCCCGGACGTTCTCGAGGACCTCGACGACGGGCCCGTGTTGCGCATCGTCGTGGAACGAGAGCCCCGCGCCGTCGGCCCGGAGCATCGGGAGGTCCCCGCTGTGGGTCGAGAAGGTCACGGTCCACTGCCCGAGGGTCGTCGTCCGCGTCGGACTCGTCGGCAAGGTCTCGGTCGTGATGTCGAACCAGTCCCGGGTCACGGTCACCTGGTCGACCGCCGGGAGGGCCTCCAAAGCGCCCTTGACGGCCGCCGCGGAGGCGTCAAACGGCAGGTTGGTCGTCACCTCGGCGTCGCCATTGAACCACAGGCGGTAGGTCCCCCACGCCGGGTAGATGCCGCTGATGGCCCCGCCCGAGTCGTCCTCGGGGGCAAACGTCAGCACCGAGCCCTGTGGCGCCGTGTAGACCAGTGGCGGGGCGTTGCCCCGATACGCGGCTCCGAACTGGAGAAAGAGCCGCTTGGGCGTGGCCGCGCACACGGTCGTCTGTGTCGCCCCGCTCTCGACTGTCACGGTCACGCTGGCGCCGACCAGCGTCGTGAGGAGCGTGGCGAGACTCGCCGCCGAGCCGCTCAGTGGCGCCGCCGCGGCGACCGTCACGCTCTGTCCCTGGAATGCGACCGTGAACGAGCCGTCGGCCGCCGGGGTCGCCGAGGATGTGCACTTGAGCGTCTGGAGCTCTCGGCGATAAGAGGTGATCCCTGGTGTGACCCGGGTGATTGTCGCTCCGCCCGTCGTCGTCAGCAGCGGCAGGTCCCCGAGGTCGGCGGTGAAGGTCACGAGGAAGGCGTGGTTGACCAGGGCCTTGGTGTCCGTGGCGGTCGCCGGCGCCGCCGAGACGGTGATGCCGCCGTCGGTAATCGTCGACAGGGCCTCGAGGGCGGCCTTGACCGTGGCGAACGAGTCCTGGTCGGCGACCGTGGCCGTCGTGTCGGAGCCGCGAAAGCCCATCGTCGCCGTCGTGGCCGTGAGGAGCACCTGCTGGACCTCATAGACCGTCGTCATCGTCACCGCCCGGAGGCGGATGGCCTGAACCTCGAGGCGCCGCGTGTCCTTAAGTTGCACGGGAAATACCAGCGCCTCCCCGGCGTCGAGCTCGATCCCGGGCTCGGCAAAGCCCTGGACGAGCGAGTTGCCGAGGGCCGCGAGGGCGCTGCCCCCGTGAGTCGCACCGTCAGCTACCAGCACCGTGAACGGGCTCCCCTGGACGTGCTGGCCGCTGGGGGTCGTGACGTTGACCGCGTAGGTCCCAGCAAAGTGCGGCTTGTAGTGCACGGGGTAGACCCCAGCGCTCGCTGGGTACGTGATGATGATGGGGGTTGCAAAGAGGCTCGAGGCGAAGCCGCTCGGGTACTCGACGGCCAGGTGCGCGTCCTGCCAGGCGTCCAAGAGGCTGAGGAACGTGACCCGCCACTCGTACGTGCCCTGGCCCCCGCCGCCCCCGGGAGCACTAAACGTTCGCTCGACGTGCACGCGAGCGCCGACGTGGAGGTCCTCGAGGGCGTATTGCAGGCCCTCGGCGGTCACGTCCTGGGGGATGAGCGCCGTGAGCCGCCCGCCGCTGGTCGAGGCGACCTGCAGGGGCCACTGCTTGCCGGTAAAGTCGGCGCAGCCGTGCTGACTGGCGACCGTGACGGTCGTCGGGGTCACGGCCGTGGTCGTGAAGATGCACTCCTGGACCATAAACTTGGTCCCGACGAGGAGGAGCCCGACGAGATTGACGTTGACCGTGAGGGCATCGGTCGCGAGGGTCGTCACGCACGCCGGGCACAAGGGCGAGCGAAAGCTCCCGTATGTGAGCTTGAAGTACCCGACGTTGCTGAGATCCGCCGACGTGAGCACCTGCACGGCGCTCGAGGTCGTGATGATCTCGTCCCGACCGGCCAAGGTGACGACAAATGCATCCGAGCGCCCATCGCCCGTCGAGATCGAGTGCGTCGTGCGGTCCCCGATGCGGAGGTTCCCGAACGCATCCCGGGCCGAGACCGTGAACCACGTGTCGTGGCCGCTCGTGGCGCGACTCAGGGCCTGCGTTGAGGCGTCGTCGACCGTGCAACTCGGCCCATGGAGTCGCGTGTGGACGACCTTGAGCGTCGCGGGGGTCCCGAGGGCCTGGCAGTTGCTGGGTCCCCCGGGGCACATGCGAATGGGCGTCCCCAGCAGCGACGTTAGGAGCTCGTAGGTCCCCGCCCGGGGGATCGAATACTGGACGTGGTAGATCCCCGAGGCGGCGCTCACTGGGGTGAACGTGAGCGTGCTGCTCCGATACTGCACCGAGCGATCGGCGATCAGGATCATCTTGGTCTCGAACGGGTCCCCACCGGCCGACTGCCGGGCGTTTCCGTACGTGTCCCGGGCCTGGATTGTGAAATTGGAGGCTTGCCCAGCGACGGCCTCGATCAGCGCATCGAGGATCCCATAGCCCGTGGTCGTCGGCCCCAGGGCCTGGCTCGTGTGGGGCGTCGTCGGCCCCGGGGCGATCGTGAGCGTGAACGGACTGCACTTGTTGGCCAGCCCCCGGCCGCAGTAAATGTCCGTCCCATCGAGTGTCCGGATCGAGAGCTGGTACTGCCCGCTGACCGAGGGGAGGTACGTGACTCGGTACTGGCCGTCGCCGAGGTACCGGGGCCCGTCAAAGGGCGTGAGCAGCACGTTCCCCGAGAGGCCAACGTCAAATGCGTCCCCGCCTTGAGTCTTGTTGTTGCCATTCTGGTCCCGGGCCTGGATGATGAACTCGGCCGTGATCCCCGCGGTCGCTGACGTCAGCCCCGCGCCAAAGGCCGTCGTGTATGGAAAGTCCGTGGCCCCGGGTCGCACGGCGATCGCAAACGGCGACCCGATCACGTGCTCGCCATAGAACAACGCCGAGCTCGGGACGGGTTCGATCGGCAGGTAGGACGTGCTCCAGCGGAGACTGAACCCCGCGTCCCCCGTCTCCTCGTGGTACTCGATCTTGAGGTCCACAAAGGCCCCCGCCTGGAGGTTCACGTGGAAGTTGACGGCGGTGCCTCCGGCGTCCTCGCCCTCGTCCCACGTGTCCACACGGAGCTCGTGGTCGAGCCAGAGGCGCAGGCCCTCGGTCGACTGGACGTAGAAGACGTACGAGTCCGTGTAGGGCACGAGGAGCTTGCCAAACCAGCGAATGCTGATGTAGTCCCGGCCGTAGCCGGTTATTGGGCCGTTGCCCCAGTCAAAGTTGAGCGAGGGGTCCACGCGGGTGATCACCGGGTCGTCCTGGAGCCAGTAGTTGTCGTAGTAGAGCGCCCGAAGGCCCCCCTTGGAGAGCTGCTGCACGGCCACCGAGTACGAACCCGTCGTCTTGGGAACGTAGCGACCCGCGTAACTCGGTCGCCCGGCGTTCTTCTCAAAGACCGCAAGCTGCGGGGCTTGGCCAGTAAGCGACTGCGTCGAGCCGGCCTGGATCTCGGTCACTTGGACCCCGGCGTTGCTCCCAGTGAACGACGCCGCGTCGCTGACGACGACGAGGTTGCCGATGTTCCCTAGGGCCGCGCGGAACGTAACCTGCCATCGGAATCGGTTGCCTGGGTCCAATTGGGCCGTGCGGGTGACGTCGACCCGCCCGAGCGACGGCAGTGCCTCGAGCGCGGCCTTCATCACCGTCGCCGTGGCATCCACAGGGATCAACACCGTGAGCTGATCGCGAAACTTGAGCCGGAAGCCGCCCTCCAAGGGCGTCGGGGAGCCCCCGAGGGTCTCGATCTCCTGGATCTCGTAGGCGTACGGCAGCGCCTCGAGCAGCGGGAGGTCCCCGAGGTTCTTGGTGAAGGACACGGTCCAGCGGTTCCCATTGAAGCGTTCCTCCTTGGCCACGTCGACCTCCTGGATTGACGGGAGGTTCTCCAACGCGGCCTTGAGCTCGGGGGCCTCGATGTCAAACGGCAGGTTGACCGTCGTGTCGCCCATGTAGTTGAGCACAAACGTGCCCCCGAGGGACAGCCCCATGTGGCGCACTTGCTTGATTCGGACCTCGGCGGCGTTGCCCGTCAACTGGGCGATCGAGGACACGGTGAGGTCCGGGACGCTCCCGAGGATCTCGTTGAATGTGATGATCCACGTCTGGAGCCCGACGCTCGCCCCGTAGTCGGCGCTCTGGACGGTCACCGTGACGTCGTCGATGATCGGCAACGACTCCAGCAGCGCCTCCATGGCCGCGGCACTGGCCGTCACCGGGACCGTGATCGTCCCCGCGCCCCCAAACTGGAGATCAAAGGAGCCGCCGATGGTCTTGGGCGTTGCGCTGTCGTCGAGCCACGTGCTGATGGACTGGATCTCGGGTGTTGACTCGACGCTCGCGGTGGTCGTCACCGTCTGGACCTCACACGCGCCCTTTTGCACCTCGGTGAAGCGCACGGGGGCCGTCAGCAGCGTCGAACTCGCCATGAACGCGGCGTCGCCGACCAGCTCGAGGGCTGGAAGATCGCACAAGTCGCCCGTAAATGTCACTGAGTACGTCCACGTGGCCGGGACGCCGCCATTGGCCGCAGTGAAGACCCGCGAGACCGCCACGCTTTGGACGTTCGTCAAGGACTCGATGCTCAGCTTCAGGAGATTGCAGGCCGCGGCGTCGGTGGTCGCCCCTGCCGCCAGCGTCGCCGCGTTGACAGACACCGTGCTCGTCGAGACCACACCACCGATGCGACTCGTCGAGGTGTCGAGCTTGACGTTGAACGTCCCCGCCGTGCCGTCAAAGGTCAGCGACTGGATCTCGTAGACCACCGGGTTGTACACGGCCTCCTTGCCGACCTCACTCACAAACGCGTGCGTGCCGTCGACGACCGACGGCGGCGTGGACCAGAGCTCGGTCCAAAAGTGATCCTGCCCCTGGAACCCCAACGGCCGCGTCGCGTACGTCACCACCGCCCCCGAGGCCTTGCGTGGGGCGATGATAAACTCATTGGCGTCGCCCTTGACGAACTCGTCGACGAGCACGTGCACGGGATCGTCAGCGACCAGCAGCGGCAGATCGCCAATCTGGTCCACAAAGGTCACGTGCCAGCTCACGTCGGCGCCGTTGAGGCTCTGCCGGGCCACGTGGACTTTGCCGATGTTGGCGTCGGTCGTCGGGATCATCGTCTCCAAGGCCGCGGCGGTCATGGCGGTCGTGATGGGGCCGATCAGCGGCCCCCCTTTCCACCGAAGCTTGAACGAGCCCGCGGCCAGGGCGCTGGTGGTGACACTCTGGACCTCGTAGACGATCCCGGCCATGCCCTGCTGCAGGGCCGGGCCCGAGGCCACGGTCCGGGCGGCCGCGGCCCCTGAGGACGCCGCAATCGCCGGTGTCGCGGTCCCCGTGAGGCCGTCCCCGGCGGCGTTGAGGGCGATGACTTGGTACGAGTAGAGCGTGTCGGGGACGAGGTCCGGGACGAAGAGCTCGAGGACATCCGGGGCGCTCGAGCCATCGTAAATGAGCCTCCCCGGGGTTCCGTCCTGGACAGTCGTGACCTGGACCCGGGCGTTCCCGCCCGTGAGGCGCCCCGACGTCACGCGCATGAGCGGGAGGTCCCCGGGCTCGGTGAGGAACGTCACGTCCCAGGTCATCGCGTTGTTCGTCCCCGGGGTCGCCGTCACGGCGACGACGCCGATCGTCGGGAGGTTCTCGAGCTGCCGCTTCATCTCGCTCGCGGTCGTCGCGACCGGTAGCGACGGCGTCTCCTGCCCACGAAAGGACACGGTGAAGTCCCCACCGAGGGCCGTCGAGCCCGGCTGGACGACCGCGACGGACGTCGAAAAGGCCTTGGCGGCGACTGTGTTGGTGAGCTTGTCGGGGATGACGACCATCTTGGCCGGGAGCGGGCCGCTAAAGCCCGTAAACGTCACGGTCCACGTCGTCCCCGTGGCCAGCGTCGTGGCCCCAACCACGACGGTCCCGATGCCCGTGGCTTCGATCGCCGCCTTGACTTGGGCCAACGTCGCTGCGGTCGGGCCCGCGCTGAGGAGGGCCGTGGTCTTGCTATTGACATAGAGAGAGAACTGCCCGGAGGCATCGACGACCGTCACGCTCTGGATCTCGGGCACGGGCGTCGCGACGAGCGTCTCGATCCGCTGGATCTCGGCGTTGACTGGGCTCCCAGTGGCCGTGTAGCCCGCTGTGACCCCGGCAAACTGCCAGACCTTGTACCCGAGGAGCGGCGAGCCATTGCAGCCCGTGAGCGTCGATGTGCACGCTGAGGGCGGAAGCCAGCGGAGCTTCATCGCATTCGCCGCCACGTCCACGAGCGTCGGTGCCGCCGGGGCCGAGGGGACGTTGGCCACGATAACCGAGAGCACCGGACTCGGGCCCGAGGGGCCGATGGCGTTGATGGACCGGACGTAGACCCGGTAGACCTGCCCCTCGACGCAGTTGGCGATCGTGTGCTGGTAGTTGTGCGGGAAGGCCCCGACGAGCGTCTGCTTGACCCACCCGGCGCCGCTGCCGTCGTCCAGGTACAGCTCAAAGGCCGTCAGGGGCGAGCCGCCATTGTCAAGCGGGGGGACCCAGTTGACGACCACGAGCCCGTCGTTGGCCGCCGCTGTGTTGATCGTCGTCGTCGCGTCCCGCGTCACCAGCGGCGGGGGCTGGGGCACGACCGGGGCCCGGACGCTGTACTCGACGGCCTCGCTGAAGTCCCCGTAGCACGCGGCTGTGGGGTCGTCCGGGCGGCAAAAGTTGATCGCCCGGACCTGGAGCTTGTACTTCTTGCCCGATTCGATGACGTTGTCAGCGCCCGTTGTGAGCGTCGTCTGGCGGGTCGTCGGGTCATTCGGGCGGTCGTAGACCTTGCGATAGACGTCCCCCCACTCGGCGAGCCAGAGCTCGTAGCCGCTGATGGCCGCGCCGCCATTGACCGTCGGGGCCTGCCACGCGACCGTGATGCTCGTGGCGCTCGAGGACACGAGCGTGACCGGCCGCGGGGCCCCCGGGGGGAGGTTCTTGGTCAGGACGAACTCGGGCGTCGACAGCGCCCGCCAGCCAAAGCTCCGGGCGTTGCGGAAGTAGACTCGCGTAAAGTACCGGGTCCCGTAGCTCAGCCCCGTGAGCACCGTCTCGAACGGGGCCCCGCCCGACAAGTCCGTGACGAGCATCGACTGCGCGGGGCCGACGCCCGGGATGACCTCGGTGGCCTGGACCGTCGGGGTCGCGGCCCCGGTGCCCCCCGTGAGCTGGCTCACGTCGGCCGTCAGCAGCGCCACGTCCCCAATGTTGCAGACCGGGGCGCTCGTCCGGCAGCGATCAAATGTGACCCGCCACTTGTAGCCCGTTGCGGTCTCCTGGCGCGAGACCGTGACCCCGCCGACCGTCGCCACGGCCTCGAGGGCCGCCTGGACGCCCGCCGCGGGCTCGTGCGGAGACAGGGGGCTCGTCGCGAGCGTCGTGACGCCGTCGCTGAAGCGCAGCTGGAAGGTCCCATCGACCGAGGCCGAGCCCTGCTGGGTCGTCGCGATGCCTATGTGCGAGTTGGTCCCCAGGAGCGCCGTCTCATCGGCCACGACGAGCGCCTCGAGGTTCCCGGCACCGACGGGGAACTGCCCCGGGTTGGCCACAAACGTCACGGTCCACGTGTACTCGTTCTTGAGGCTCGGCCCCGTGCGCGTGACCGTGACGGTGCCGATGTTGGGCAGGGCCTCGAGCTGGCTCTTGACGGTCGTGTCCGAGGCATCGTGGTCGATCGGCGTCGTGAGGTGCCCGCCGAGGCTCAGGCGGAAGCGCCCCCGGACGTAGTTACCGGCGACCGACGCCGGGACCGTCGCGTACGTGGCCCCCTTCGTGTAGACCCGGATCCCCGCGCCATTACCGACGAGCTGGTTGTTGGCCGGGCGGACGAGGAGGTCCGGGACGAAGCCGCTGTTCTGGAACGTCACTCGCCAGAGGCGGGCTCCCGCGGCCACGTCCGCCGCCGGGAGCGCGCTCGTGCCGTCCGTGACGATCACGGTCACGGCCGCATCCAGAGCCGCGAGGGCCGCTTGCATGGTCGTGTCCAGGGCGTCAAACTGTAGCGGGACCGTATCCGCGTCCCGTCCCCGGAGATACGTGAGCCGGAACGAGCCGCTCACGGGGGCCTGGCCCTTGGTCGCCTCGACGATGTCGACGCGCCGCGTCCCTTCGAGGCCATAGGGATTCGCCGTCAGCGGGGGCATGTCCCCCTGAACTCCGACGACCGAGACGAAGGTGATCGCGAGGCCCGAGGCGCAGCCCGTGGCGACGGGGCACGGCGCGCAGGCCGTCGTCCGTCCTCCAAAGAAAGACACGGTGACGGTCGTGATGGACGTGAGCTCCTCGAGGATGGTCTTGATGGCCGTCACGGAGGCCTCCGAGGCGGCGATCGGGGCCGTGGTCTCACCGCGGAACGTGAGCGTGAAGGTCCCCGGGCCCGTGCTCGGGGCATCGCACATGACCTGCTGGACCTCATTCGCCGCCGTCCCCGAGTAGGTCGACGTGAGGTGCACGAGCTGGACCTCCCCGACTGTGTTGGTCGTCGTCGCGATCGTCTGGATCTCATTTTGCACCGGCACGGCGAGTGTGATCTCCTGGACCTCGTCGACGATGGGCGCGAGCCCCCACTCGACCTTGTAGGCGTCGAGCGGGAGCCCCCCGTCGCTGAGGGGCGGGCTGAGGCTAACGGCGATCGTCGTGCCGTCGACGGCCCGGAGCGTCACGTTCGTCGGTCGCCCGGGGATCTCTACGAAAAGCGCGCCATCTCATCAGGTTTCTCTCGCACACATCCCACGGCAGCGCACAAGAGCGCACGTACGTGCTGTCGGGATCGCCGACTGCGGGGTCGAGATCGCCGAGGCCCCGAGGCCCGCGGGGTTGATGGCCGTGACCCGCACGAAGAACGGGACGTTCTCGTCGACGTGCGTGGCCGTGTACGAGAGATCGCTGAGGTCCGTGATGACGACGCTGTCAAAGCTCAGGCCTGTTGTACCACCACCCATCAAGTGTCAACGGCGCGCCACAACCGTGCGCACACGAGAGGACTGGACAATCGTACCGTTGACCGGGTCCTTGGAGTTGAACGGCGGCAGCTCGCCCTTGACGCTCTCCTGGACCTGGATGAACGGGGCCGTGCCCGTGAGGGCCTGGGCATCGGGCACAAGGCTCGGGAGGTCCCCGAGGTTGTTCTGGAAGCGCACGGTCCACGCGTAGCCGCCGTTGGGGTCAGGGAGGGACCGCGCGACCTGGACGTCGCCGACGGTCGAGAGGACGTTGAGCTGGTTCGCCAGCACCGCGGCGCTCACGTCGTAGGGCATGTAGCCCGTGCGCTGGCCGTCAAACTCGAGGGCAAAGACACCCCCGAGGCCCGTGGACGTGCCGTCCACGTTGGCGGCGATCGTGACCGTGTCCGCCCCCGCGGTCTGCGTCGCGCCAAAGTTCGCGCCGTCGTCCAGTGAGACCTGCAGCAGCGGGAGGGCCCCGGCGTGGCCGTCGAAGGTCACGCGCCAGGTGCACGTCTGCTGGGCATTGGGGGTCGTCGCGGGCACGGCCGAGACCGTCACGAGGCCGACGTTGGGGAGCCGCTCGAGCTCCGACTTGATGATATCCAGGACCCCATCGCGGATCGTCGTGATCGCGATCGTGTC